>JALIZH010014211.1:0-88324 GCA_030522465.1 Rhipicephalus appendiculatus | reverse complement strand
AGCAGCAAACGAACAAACGATGTTAGCAGACTGCAGTGCCTGGAGTACTTTTCTTTGGCGTGCGTTGTCTCCACTAATGCCCGCTTTCTAGTGTATAGACAGACAGACAGACAGACAGACAGACAGACAGACAGACAGACAGACAGACAGACACAGAACTTTATTGAGGTCCGAGGAACACTACCACTGCCTATATATTCAGTGTATTTCAATATATTCGTCCTAACATCCTCATAAGCAAGAGAAATGAAATAGTTACTAGCTGAATTCATAATGACTTTTTTCTGCAGGAGCAGGAATCTTGAGATGAAATGGCTACCCGCCACGGTGGTCTAGTGGTTATGATGCTCGACTGCTGACCTGAAGGTCGCGGGATCGCATCCCGGCCGCGGCGGCTGCATTTTCTATGGAGGCGAAAATGCTCGAGGCCCGTGTATTTAGATTTAGATGCACGTTAAAGAACTCCAGGTGGTCGAAATTTCCGTAGCCCTCCACTACGGCGTCTCTCATAATCATATGGTGGTTTTGGGACGTTAAACCCCATCAATTATTATGAAATGGCTGGAGACATTACGACACTAATATACATTCACCTACTAGAAGCCGAACTCGTAAAGCAATTGATACACAAGTAGTGATTGATATTGACTGGTCGCTTTGGATATTAGGGGCAGCAGGCAGATTAACCGAAGTTTTATCTTAGCAGCAATCATAGCCTAAAATATTTTTTGAACAGCGGATCTGTTTGAGCCGGGCGTAATGTGTCGGCAGAATTCGGAAACTGTCATCATGATGAACCGGCGCCTGCTCTCTTCACCCTCCTTTCATCTTCTGTTTCTCTCCGAGAACAAGTGCGTGGATTTGTCCGACGGGGCAAGCAATAAATCTATTGCGAAAGTGAACGAGTACAGAGAGAGAAAAAAATAATTAGAAATAAAGAGAAAAAAAAAACACAACGCGGGAGAACTAGTACAAACAGAGAGAGATAGAGAGAAAAAAGAAAAGTAGAGAAAAATATAGAATTATAGAGAAAGAAATGGACAGAGAAACCGAGAAAGAAAGCGCGAAAGAGCGAAAAGATAGAAGGCGAGAGAACGAATACAGAAAGTAAAAGAGAAAGAGAAAAATAGAAGGAAAGAAACGGAAAGACGGAGAGAAAAAGGAAGAAAGACAGAGATATAGACAAAGGGACAGATATGCAAAGAAATATACACCAGAAGAGATAGGAAAAAAGAGAGACAGCAATATTGTCATGTATACTGTATAGTGTAGCAAGGGGGGTGGGAAAGGAAAACAAAGTTGAGGAGGAAGGGAAGGGGCAGATGAGAGGCTAAAGTATAGCATAGTCTTGCATACTATATATAGTGTACCGAGGGGCAGGAAAGGCAAGTGAGGTCGAGAAGGAGGGCAATGCCACCAGCTCCGCCACTTCCTCTATCTGCGCACCACCAGTGAGTAGCTGCACCAATTTTTCATAAACTCACATTGTTTTTAACAGCAAGCATGCATCCAATGGGTTTATAGTGAAGCCAATCCACTGCTTAGTTTAGCGTAATAAAATAAAGACATAAACGCATGGGAGCTTGATAACGCTACCGCTATTCGCCTTCGTATGTTGCTTTGCATTTTCATGGAATGTGTGTTCATAGTATTGCATAAACAAGTAGATCGGGCTAATTGGTACAGAACCATCTTCGTAGAAAGCGCAAAGCTACACACGGACAGCAAGAAAGATACGACATAAGTGCTTAACTTCAACTAACGCTTATCTTTAAAAAAGTGAACACATATATAGGTTAAAGAAAGAACAAACCAAAGCAAGAAACAAACAAACAAAGAAACCCACGTGTCACGCCAGTCACCACTCATCCATTACTGTCTAACACACGATCCAAAAAGCGAAGTTCTTTCTGTGTAAGCGTGATAGACAGTGCGCTCACGCAATGAAAATCATCAAGCTTCATTTCTGCAGCCTCAACTATCAGCCTGATTCACAAATCTCTGTCACGATTTAAAATGCAAGTGTTATCAAAGCACGGCACGCACCCATAATCATTGCAGAGGATAGCCAGGTGACCATCCTCAGATTTCTGCACCTTATTGTCATGTTCTTGTACACGCTCATTGATGCACCTTTCACTTTGCCCAACGTACGCGCGACCACACAACAAGGGTATGCTATACACAACAGTCTGTGCGCAGGGAACATACTCATTGCAATGGTTTATTTTGCAAATTTTTTTTCTTTTGGTACAGGGCAGGTTTCGCAACACAGTTTTTAGTTAATAATAATAATATCTGGGGTTTAACGTCCCAAAACCACGATATGATTATGAAAGACGCCGTAGTGGAGGGCTCCGGAAATTTCGACCATCTGGGGTTCTTTAACGTGCACCTAAATCTAAGCACACGGGCCTCAGACATTTTCGCCTCCATCGAAAATGCAGCCGCCGCGGCCGGGATTCGATCCCGCGACCTTCGGGTCAGCAGTCGAGCACCATAACCACTAGACCACCGTGGCGGGGCCCAGTTTTTAGTTGCTCTGGTGCAGACAGAACCACCCTAATGCCAACGTTATTTCCAATCTTCTTAAGATTATGTGCTACGCCGTGGATATAAGGAATAACAGCACTCTTGGAATAACATCAGTCTTCTTCTTAAAGTCGCAATAGAGCGATTGAGCGACAGCCGTAACGAGTCGTAGTGGGTAACCTGCCTCCTGCAACCGTGAAGCCTGTTGCTCAAAGCTCTTCGGCATTAGGTGAAAGCACGATTTCTTTAAAGAATTGAGAAGGCACATGCGTGCAACGGACCTCTTTACTACTTTGGTGCGTGCAGAACAAAAATGCAACAATAGTTTCCAACTCCTGGACTCATAAAACCAACAGACATGGTTATCCAAAAACTGTAATATCAGGTCAAGAAACTTGGGTCTTTGCATTTGGCATTTCGTGTGTTAGTTTTAGAGGCTGGAAAACCGTCGCAAATACCTTAAGGACAAAATCCGCGCGACCTTGAAACTCCTTGAAATCATATTTCAAAATAACCAGATAATCATCCACAAATCTGAACGTTTTCATAACTTTAGTTCCTAACAACTTATCATCAAGTACACGATCTAAGTGGGCCATGAAAGTTTCGCTAAGTACAGGCGCAATAGCGGAACCAATACAAATTCCCTGCTTTTGAATGTAAGTGTTTACATTCCAATTACCGAACGTACATGTTAAGTAAAAAGCCAATAAACCCAAAGAGCTTCGAACAGACATTTCTACGAGCGTTTTGAAAGGTCACGGCACCATGTTCAAGAATACACTGTTCAACAAACTCTAGAAGCATATCGTGGGGTAGGGAATATTATAAATCTTTCACATCAATGGAAAACCCTTTTACCGCTACTTTGACATTATATGTGCCAAAAAATCGACAATTCGATGTGAATTCTTCGCGTGAAATGGATCATTAGGTTGCCGAAAATTCAGATTTTCTTGCAGAAAAAGGACAACACACTTCTGCCATGAACCCTTTTCCGAAATAATCACGCTGAATTGCATGCCATCCTTGTGCGTTTTCGCACTAAAAAAAACATATCTAACATATCGAAGCCCAACTTGTCACTTTTCAATATTTCTTTGGCCAAATGGTGACTGGAGACTGTTGCACAAGTTTTTTGCAGCAGTCCGAACAAACCTGAGTGACACTTTCGGCTTAATATCAAAAGCTGAAAGCTCCTACCTCAAGGAATCAGGACTTTGCCTTCAGCAATTCCCCAGCTTTACAATTTGTTGCTATAGCATTCATTCATTCGCCCTTGCGGCGAAACAATGCGCAATAAACGCTAAAATAACTCTATGAAAACCCGTTTCACTTTCGTGTTATACCGATACCTATGGCAGAGGGATCAGCCATGTTTTGTTGATTGGCTTTTTGCTACATGCACTTTGCGAAATTAGTCCGACTCACTTATTTCTTAATGGCTTAAGCGCGTTGCACTTCTGGGCGGTGTGGGCTAATCCCGCGTTATTTTCTACGTTATCCTCTCGGGGACACACACACGCACACACGCACACAAACTTATGATGCCTTTAGCGGCACACATATCTGCAATTTCCTCTGCAACGCCCGGGGAAATTGAATTTGCCGCATGCGGTCTTCTCTACCACAGCACTTTCGTGAGCTAGTGGAAGAAGAGTTAGCTGCTGCTTACAGTATGCACGCGCCACCTACCATATGTTTTAATCACGCATTCTATGTTTACGAGTGAAACCACAAGCTTGTCGGTCTCCGCTTGTGCAGTGCAACGGGGTTTGTATAAAAAAAGTGACGAAAAGTAAAAAAGTAAAACTGTTTATGGTTATACCATCCTTTCTCCTCCACAGCCAAAGCGAAGTATATGCAGCCATGAACAGCGTCATATTTCGGGCCTTAGGTTGAAATGTTTCATTATGTTTTGGTACACTTTTTACTCTCTCGCAATACAGCGTTTTCTATGCCGTTCACATCTACGGCCCTTTTACGCTCGGGAAGGATGGTTGCGTGCCTTCAATATTAGTCTCCAGGATTTCATATCGCGCGACGATGCGTTGTTCACGGGTATTTGTACTTTCGTCCGCGCATTTTATCTGCATAAACAGCTTCGCACAACCACTCGCAGAAGATCGTACGAAAGCCTCGACCCGTTTCCGAAGGGTAGGTTTGAAAAATCAACTTTCCGGTCTGAGCTTTTCGCTTCTCCCGTTAGCTAGAGGCCTTGCTTTTCTGTGAACATTTTGACTTTGCTAGGCGAAAGTATATGCACGTTTGTGGCGGAAGCGAAGTACGGAAAACTTTCTGCGGGGCAATACTGTGCAGCCATCGCTTTTGTTGCTTCTTGCCGCACTGATTTCAATTCATCTTGTAAACAGGGTGAAATATATTGAAATATTTGATGTCTTATACATCTATCTGGGAATATAGCGTGACTTAGCGTGACCCAGCTGACTATGTGACTTAGCGTGACCTTACGCATTTGCCTAAGATGACTTATAGGTGAAAGCCTTCATTTTTTTTCCGTCTTGGTAGACCACAACCCCGAAAGGTTTATGCACTTAACGCGGCTCAGGAGTGCATCCGCGATCGGGGAAATTTGAAGTCTTTTACAACTAACGAGGTTTTGTGCAGAACCTCCGTGATCGGTAATCTGTGACCAAGCGACGATGACGTCTTGATGGGAAATCGTGACTGGGCCACAAATTTTGAGATTTGGGACGTCATAATGACGTAATAGGGTGGCGTCAACACATCATGACAATTTTGTGCATAAGTGGAGTTGACGCCGACACCGACGGTCCATTCCCGCGTTTGATCACACATCTAAGGCTTTCGCCTCTAAGAAAAGTCAGAAGTGGAATCTCTCTCAGCTGCTCACCAGCCCTTGTGAAGCCAGCACAGGGAAAGCCAGCGCTTGCCCCTACTTTATCTTGGAAACATGGGCTGCCCACGTGGTGCCCGCTTAGAGATCAAGTGATTTAGCGGTGTTAATGTAAACGCTCCGTTAAATTCAAAATTAAGGATCGTTGTTCAATACCAAAGTAATATTATCGAGATGAGGGCTGATGAAATTATTTCTCTAAAAATACACCATGGCTTTGAGGCTTTTTAAGGCATCCAGTAAAAGAGACACGCGGTGAGCAGTGTCTCTGCGGAAGAAATTAACTTTATTAAACTCGTAAGGCGTGTGAGGAAAACGCTGTCATTTTCTTCGATGCGCGCTAAGGTTTTATCGCGGTCCTCGTAAGCTACCGCTGGCGCAACTTCTCTTTTGAGAAATAATTTCCACTCGAGCAGTTTTGATACCTTGTTTTTCTCAAACTAAATAAATGTGAGAGCAGAGAATGTCTTCAGCTGCGCCAAACGAAACTTAAAGCGTCGGTGCACAAAGAGCGCCATTTATTTATAAATATGCAGAATTCCAGGGAACAGAGAAGTCTTCTTTGTTGTCAGTTTTCTTCGCGTTCTTACGGTCGAAAAAAAAGATCTGTTCACCAACTTCTGCTTTTTCCCTGGGCTACACTTCAAACGTGCAGCATTTTTTCAAATTTTACCGTCCTTTCAGCAGTAATGCTTTAAACATTCGTTGATCTACATGAGGAGACCCCTAAAGCACACGCACTGCCTTGAAGCAGCTATGCCTCAAGAACTGTCCAGTTACTTCGACGCTACATTATGGGTGACTGCATTGCCATTATTATGCTTGCTCATTTGTCAAAGATTTTTTTTTGTTAAATTGATACGGAAACTGTTGCTTGAAAAAAAAAGTTTTGAAGTGACCCCACTCCTTCACTTCATTGGCTGCCTGGCAGTGGGACTCGCTCGTCGGCGATCGTGTACCCTGGCGTATTCCATGGGTTAACTTCGTGTGTCGTCGCTCTGCCAGCAACGAATCTCAGAGGCAACGTAGAAGGAAGCGCGTGGTTTAGATCTGCTCCGCCAGGTGCCGCAACAATAGGGTCATTCCACGCCAAACGTCCCAGCCATTTTGGCGACCATCTCAAATGTATTCGAAAAAATCGTGCTTATTTGCTGCATTGAAAGCAATGAATTGCTAGAATATTACTGAGAGAAAAAAAATTTTGGCCACGTGGGTGCCTTCTGAATTTCCCAGAATGTCGTCTGGGTGTTGTTTGTGAGAAAATTTATTCTAAGAGTATCATTTGTTGTTTCTACACCAAATTTGGTTTACATAATAAGCAAAGGTGTTTGTGTAAGGTGCTTTAAGCCGAATAATACTATTGCCAGTTTTCTGCCATGTAAGCCTCCAAGAATTTAGCCAAAATGTTCTATGTTTGCATTTTTTCCATTGCAATATTTTGCCTTGCAGGAATATCTGAGCAGTGAATACTTAGTCCACAGAAGATATAGTTAGCGCAAAAAATATTTTCAGACCCCTAAAGTTTCTAAACTTTACGGGAAAAAAATCACGAATTTCAGGAAATCGTCAATTTTGTCCACATAGTGACGCAATTTGCACCACGTGGTGCTCCAATTAAAAATCAGCTTTATACCTCAATCGAAAGCAAATGAACAGTTCTTCTTATATGGCAAGTTTTATCATTACAATTTTTGTTTTAAGGAAGAAAATAATTTTCGAAGTTTCCCATTGACGGCTATATGCCAATTCGGTCATAGGACAGCTTCCTGGTTGAAGTTCCCCATTGTCGTCAATGGGAAACTTCGAAAACGCCGTCTTTTACACTCTACGCAAAAAAAGACATTATATATACTATTTTGCTATTGTTTGTCCCGACTTTGCCACGTATATGAGTTTTTCGAACGAGACACGTGAAATCTCTTTGGAGGTCATTGCACCCTCGCCTGGGGCCGAGGGACCCAAATGAGAGTTAACGGATCTCTTTAAACAGAATCATGAAAGTGCAAAGTGCGGAAACACCGAACAGAGTGACATGTGCGCTTTGTTCTTGCTTTAAAGACGAAAGCGTTAGATGCCTCATCAAACACGAAAATTGATTGGCGTCCCGCATTGGGTGTCTGCCGTCGGCGTCAACCCGAGTGATGCAAAAAATCATTGCATCGTGATGATGTCGCCACTCGACGTCATCATGACGTCACAAGATGCTAAAATTGTTGACGTCATCATGACGCCAGGTTCATGGCATCGCAAATAACGTCGCATAACGACGTCGTCACACGAATTCATCGCTTCGTCAAAAGCATGGGCACACCTCGGAGGCAGTGCCAAAGCAGTAGAGGTGCCTCCACTCGTGGAGGCAATGCAAAACCACATTAGGTGCAAGTAATGTAAATGAGTTCTGCGGAATACCGCAAGGTGGCGGAAGGGTCAAGAGAGGGAAAATAGACAACCACCCGTTTGTAGCACGAACCTGCAAGGAAATCCGTATGGATTTCTCAGAAAAAAAAATCATCTTAGTTGCCGAAAAATTCGTCCTGGTCCGGGGTTCGAACCCAACACCTTTCCGGGGCGGTCGCTCTATCTATTGAGCTAACCAGGAAGCTAGCAAGTGGCAGTGCGAGGGCGAATTCATCGACAGCTCGATGGCTTCGTGCTACTAACGGGTGGTTGTCTATTTTTGTTTTCTTGACCCTTCCGCCACCTTGCGGCATTCCGCAGAACTCATTTGCATTACTTGTGTCCATGTGCTTCCAGTTGTCGATGAATTCGCCCTGGCGCTAGCTTCATGGACTTTTAACCGTGTTTAAATCAAAGGTAGACGTTTGTCAAATGTTCAAAATGTAAAATAACCTACCGCGTTTTTCGCAAGACGCATTCGCCCAATACTAAATTATGAAAACGTGGCTCTACATTAGCGAGCTGCTTGAGTGGATTTAAATTTTTTCAGTGCATCTCAAGCTGTACAAGTGCTAATGGGATCGTACTTTGGGCATCCCTGAGTATGAGCAGCGTTCGTGTTCCCTCGGCACAGAGAGCACGGTACAGTGCCTGTGTCTGGATTAGACAGTCACCACCTCTGTTGCCTGTCCGCATGCAACTCGCGTACAAAGCAGCTGCGGGGTGCATCAGTGCACCCTGGTCATCGTCATCTGGAGTCGATGACGGCGTGTGCATTAATGAACAGGCGGGAGAACTAAGATTTCACCCAGACAACTGGCATTTGATAAAGACAACTTATGCAACTCAGTGTCACAAGCATAAAATTGGCTATTGCTGTATTATCTAACGGGCTGAAAGAATTTTTTTTGTTTCTTTTTTTTGTTTCTTGGCCAGTTCCATTTTACGTTGAAGCAGCGCAAACAACAAAGACCAACTTAGGACGAAACAAGCGCTTTATGACGAATCCCACTAAGAGATCCGGAGCGGCCGCCGAAATCCTGGAGCGAGCACTCGGAATGCACCAAACCAAATCTGCGAGGGGGAACACGTGAGTGCTCCACGTGATGTCACTCCGGAAGCTTATGCATACGTCACGTAAACCAACTCCAGAAACTATTTCTGCTTCCGGATTGTACGTTTCGATGGGTCGCCGCTGCAAAGCGCGGAGTGGCGTAAAGCAGGCGTGCCGTTTTCTTGTGCTGCGCTGACAAATATGAACGAGCACATGGATATACCTTCTTCGACGTAGCCGATGATCTTTGGGCGTGCGCACAGTGGGTCAGGGAACGTTTCTTTAAACACCATTTCGTAGAGTACGTTCGGTTCGTCGCCATCGCTGCTGCTACTACTGTCAGAACTTGTGCTCTCGCTATCACTCAGGGCAAGACACAAACCAGCAGCCCGTACAGCCCTCAAACGATGCCAGTTTGGGAATGTAAACAAGTGCACAGTGTGATCCGATACCCCATGAAAAACCACTGAAGACAACCGAGTTGCCCGACTGCACCGAAAATGACTGCACCACCTTGCCGGAGTTCCGGCGAAATCCGCCTTTGCAAAACGGAGGAACGCGAGCGCTCCGTCGCACAGTGGGTTGCTCCGAATCGAGTATCTGCGACGAGCTCTCTCCCAATCGGCCAGTGGAGTGCAGATTCTAGGCCATGGAGAAAGAAAAGTTGCTCCAGCTCGACCAGTGGAGTTCGCCATTACTCGCAACTGAAACGTTTATTTGAAGAAAACATAAAAGGAAAACGAACTGAATCCAATCACGCAGTCGTCAGAACATCGCAATTTTTGACAACATGCAAGAAGGCAAGAGAGAGAAGAACTTTATTTAGAACGCCTGCAGAGATGATTAGGCTCCCTCCACGCAGGGAGGACGAGCTTTCATCGCGACGCGGCAAGAAAAGATAAAATGGTTGAGTAAATAAACCTACCATTTTGCAACTGCGCAATGAAGTAGTACATAAGAATGATAACACATTGTCGGAAAATGCCTGCAAAAACACGGCAAACCAGACTATAAATACCTGGCCTCCAAAGCCGATTTCGCTTCACGATAATGTAATGCAACTGAACGAGCGCTGACGCAGCCATCAGCAGTAGTCCTAATTATGGAGGCTTTGATTATTTCGTGCACCGTGTCGTCATTGCGCTTATAAGAACTGTCATGTGAAATGAAGGCAGACAATTGGAAACATCGCAATTCGTGGCGTTGAAACTGGTACCTTGCCAACTAGCCCAGATCTCGACCTTTCTAAAGGACAAAAAAGACACACAGACACACGTGACATTCGTCTGTGCATGTTTTTTCGCACAGCCGTTTCCTCACGATGAGAAAAACTCATTCGAGATGTGATTCCAGAAACCACCATCGCAACCCCCGCAAGATCTGTAAGGCTTTGTTTGAAACATATGGGGCAGGGTGCAGTCTTCAGCGGCTGTAATTGGCGTCGAGCTGGAGCCACAGAGATGCTGCACGGGGCAAGCCATCGAAACTAACCTGGTTATATAGCGAGCCAACTAGCCACCTCCTGTCCTTCACCTCTTATACACTCTAATAAGATAAATCATTAAATGTAGCGCAAGAAACACGGACACTGAAAAGGAGCACACGTACACAGTACCTTTTTCTGTGTCCGTGTTGTTCACGCTGGATTTAATGATGGTATCTTACCAACTGCCCCGGTAAGACACCCGTCTAATAAGATAAAGTCATTGGACTTATTCTGCCGCGTTTGTTTGTTAGTCGCCCACGAGAAGCTGGCTCATACCCACAAGGAGGATTGGTCACACTGTCTATTACAAAGGGAAAAATGAAGGCGGTGCAACCAGAATATAACTGCCACATGCACACCGCTCCTTAAAAAGACATGTTAACCTTCTTTTGGAGAGTAGTGCGTCCCACTACTCGCCAAAAGAGAGTTTATTTGACAAGTATTTAACTCCCACATATATAACTCGCTTTAAAGAGACACGTGAACTGTCCTTTGGAGAGTCTTGCACTCCACGATTCGCCAAGAGACCGTTAATGTCTGTTTTTAAAAAAAGAGCTATATATGTGAGGGCTATATATATGGCAAAAAAAGAATTCAATGACTTTTTTTTTTCTTAGAGAGTAGGAACTATGTAAGCCGAAGTTCCGTCATGATGTTTCCGCCGGAAATTTCTGCCGAGCCATTTCCACGAACGTCGAGGGGAAAGCTTTATGATGGTATAGGGACTGGCTGGCACTCTATAAAAACGTAGTGCTTATAACTAAAAAGCTAAGAACTCTGCGAAAACACAGATAAGCACACTTGCTCGTGCACATTCCGAGAGAGTACGGTAACAACGTAGGATGGTGCGACGGAAGCGACGGAAGTGACGGAAGTGACCGGCGTGGAAACATCGTTCCCGAAACGGCGGAAGTGGAAGTATGCGCTGGCACTTCTTCAAACTTCAAAGACAGGCGCTATGTGGTCAATAAAGCAGCAATAAAGTCGGTTGCAACCTATAAATAAATACAATCTCCGCCTCCAGAACTGTGGAGCATCTGCCATTGATCTGTGCAAGAGAGTTGTGCTAAGCGTTTTTCGTTCTAAGCATAAGTTTTCCAGCTATTGTAAAGAATACAGATGTTGGTAATTAAAATATTGTCGTCCACACTTGAAGTATTACGTCTCCCCGAAAGGGATGTCGGAATCTGCTTAAATTTGTCAGGAACTTCAAGTTGTTTCACCGTGAAGCTGCAACACGAACATGTGTCCGCATGGGAGAATAACCTGCAAAGTAGGCCAAGGGTACTAGACGTCACCGAAGTGAGCATATTAAATAGGGCATAATTCAAACCGCTTGGTTCTCTGGCAACACTGGGCGCATCCGCCATTTTCTGTTGGGCGCCGTCGCAGAATCCTCTGCTAGCTTCTTCATAAGGCGAGGCCATGGAAGGGCTGAGCCACAGTCGTTGGCGGAGCTCTCGGACCAAGAAAATACGGCCATTTCTTTCATCATTCATTGCCGAATGGTCTGTGAACCTCACTGTGTGCCACAAATCAACGAACGGGAACACAGTATCAGAGCTCTGCGCGATTCAAAACTCATCCGGACGGCAGCTGCACGAGGCGCATCGCATCGCAAAGCAGCACTGCTGTTCTCTAGGCACGTGTGCTTCCGATCTGCGGTAGGTTTTCAAGAAAAGTGTTCACTACAGAGGAGATATGACTCTCACACTTCTAAGATAACATTGCGCAGCAAAAACTTGCCATTGTAGTTCCCACTGCGATTATAAAAACACGCTTCAGATATCAGAACCGCGCTGTTTCTGCGCGACCTGCGCAACGCTGTGCTGCTTTCCTTGGCTCATTCCTTTAGCCACGGGTATATCTACACCCTTCGCAATAGCGTGTGTCGTAGTTTTTCGAAATAAGGCATGGACATGTGCATGAGCGGTGCGTCGCAAACCAAACAAAAATACTCATCGCGCGTTTCCACTGTATACACAGAGAGTGGCCTGGGTAATGCTCTTTTAATGCACACTGGTTGTTTGTATTGCCTTGTGGGTGTAATCTGTCGCGCAGATACAGTACAGTCATTCGGGTTTTCTCGAACGCGGTAGGTGTTTCTTAATTGACATATCTTTTTAAAATATTGTGCTGTTTGCTTTTGCATGCCTCGGAGGCGTGCGTTATCGCGCGCCGTGCGCTGTTGCGAACCGCATACAAGTGCCCGCGATCAGCGGAAAGATGAGTACGATGATCTACCAAACAAACAGCTCCATCGATAGTACGGATCCGTAACTCGCTCCGTTTTCGCAGCGCACGCTGTCCGAAGGAAGCAAAATAAAAAAAAAACTTCCCCATTTCCCACTAAAGGGAACCATGTGCGGATGCGAAGCAGCGGGGACATAATTAGCTTGAGCGGGAGGAACGTCGCTGCTCTCGTTTCACGGCAGCGGTCCGGGCGCTCATCGCGGCGCTGCACAGGAGAGAGAATGAGGCGCGCGCGCTCCGTCATTTTCATTCCGCGGAACTACCGTGGCTCCCCCCAGTGGAGTATGCAGCTGTCGCACCACCTGTCGTGCGCGCCGCTCCCTAGAGGATTCCTAGAGGAGAGGACGGGGGGGGGACCGTAGGAGAGGAGAGAGATGGGGAGGGGACGTGCATGCGCTGTGGGGGTGTGGGACGCTGGAGCCGCTTCGTAGAGTAGAGGATTCCTAGAGGAGAGAAGGGGAGAGGACGCGCATGTGCTGTGGGGATGTGGGACGCAGGCGCCGCTCCGTAGAGTAGATGATTCGTAGAGTAGAGAAAGCGGGTGAGCGTAGGAGAGGATAGGGGGAGGGGACGCGCATGCGCTGTGGGGGGTGTGGGACGCGGGGGCCGTTCTGTAGAATAAAGGATTCCCAGAGGAGAGAAAGGGGGTGAGCGTAGGAGGGGAGAGAGAGGGGGGAGGGGACGCGCATGCGCTGTGGTGGTGGGGGGACGCGGGAAGGAGGGGACGGACTAAGCCCCCCTCCAAACACATGCAAGCAAGATCAAGGAATGGGGTCAACCTGGGCGACAGACAGCACCTGCCTAGCCATTGCCACGGCCGCGGGATAAAAAAGGAGGTGCAGCCTGATGCGTCGCGGCGCCGTCAATGGGCGAGCGCGTCTCGGTGGAGTTGACAGTTGCGGCCGCTTTTTTAGTGAGGGCGCCCCAACTCCAGCCCATGAAGCAGACGACACTTCGTGTTCCAATGGGGTTGCAGCAGGATTTATGCGTGTCCGTGTGTTTTTTCGTGTGCTTCTTCGTGCTTTTTTTGGTGTGTGATCGTGTGTGGGGGCAGCTTGCCTCATGTTTCCTGTGCTTGAGAACGGTTCTTTGGTGAGCACGTGTGTGGCAGACAGTTTTTTCCAGTGGTGTGATGCCGCCAAGCTGTTGTGTGCTACTGAGCAGCTCGAAGGCGATTAGAGACGCTACTGTGAATTACCACGTATTCCCCTGCGATCTACAGTGTCGGGAAGCGTATTATTCGTAATAGGAACCTTCTTTTTGTCACAAAACGATCGCCAAATCAGACGTGCGCCGCCGCATCCAGACGACAGCATCAAGTCACCGCCGCGCCGACGGTCGCGCGCAACGGGAAAAGAAAACAAGTATGAAAAGGCGCCCAGGCCGCGCCCTTGCTCTCTACACCGAAGACGCCGTCGCAACAGCCTAACGCCCGCGCAGATCCGGAGAATTCGAGACATCGTAGCGGCGCGGCCACTGGATGAAACAAGCGCACGGTTTGGGGCCTCTTTTGGGGGCCGACCGCCGCAGACGGACCGACGAGACGAATCCCTTTCCCCTAGTTGTTGCTGTGGTATACGCGCCGAACAATAACTTAGAATGTTCGCGAAGCCGGGAAGGATCCAAACGAGAGGTGTTGGAGGGTAGTGCGGGTTTATCGAAGTAGTTATGTTGTTCGGGTGAGTCGTGTAGTGCGGTCAGTCGATCTTGAAGAATTGAGTGATGACGCCGTGAGAGCTCTGTTTTGAAGGGTGTCGCCGAGACGACGATCAGGACTGGAGTTCGTTTGAGTGTTTCCTGGAAGATAAATATTCTAGAAACGTTCGAGGAATTGTGTGCTGCACACGTTTGGTAAATATTCAAGGCCTTTAAGTGTTCTTGGATAGTTTCTAATGGATGAGATTGCACTTGCCGCACGGTTAGTTTGTTCCCGTTGTTTTAAACGCTAACTAAGTGATGTTGTGAGTTGTAATTGGTACCAGCCGAGTGTGCAAGTTTGTGTGATGCTTGTACAGCCTTACCTGAAAATACATTTTGTTTGTGTTGTCAACGCTTGGCTCTAACTCGGTCTTTCACCCGCAGTCGGCCTTCGCTGGTGCACTAGAAGGACCTACATTTAAATTGTCTGTGATTTCGTGGTGCGCTTCAATGGGCCGATACGTCAGCTCTTGGAATCTGCCCGGCGATTGCCTCCCCATTAACGCGATCAGTGACACTTTTGGCTGCAGGTAATTCAAGCGGGCAACCTTCATGGAGAGTATTGAGGCCCACTCTACGAAAGATTGGCCCTTCTAATAACGACTGCAATATTCAAGCTGTGATGTGCAACTGCAAAACGCGTTATTTACGGCCTGATTAAAGTCACTGTCGCCTGTACCGATGCATGTGGAAGCGCTTCTCCGTGGGACGAGCTGAGGCGCCAGAGCGGGCGCGAGGTGAACTATATAGGCACGAGACGCCACTTCGGCGGCACGCAACAGGCCGCGCCTTCTTTTTATCCAGCGGCCGTGGCCCTTCTCTCTGCTACAGCGGTACGCTACGAGTATCGAGCTCCCTGTCGTTCATCGTGTGACATTCCAATTTCTTGCTATCGCATTCATTGCAACGCCTTTGCGACGAAACTGCTACTTTTTTGGGATGTTCGTCGTTAACCCTAGTTTAACACATTCATTATTTCGGCTTCCAATGATTTCTTGTCAATTCGTCTATGTCAATCCACCTCTGAAGTACTCTGATTGTGGTGCTCAGCTGCTGACCCGAAAGTCACTGGTTCGATCCAGGCTGCAGCGGTCGCGCGTCGACCAACAGAAATGATAGAGGCCCGTGTACTCTGCGATGTCAGAGTGCGTTAGAAAACACCAGGTGGTCGAAACTTCCGAAGCCCTCCCCTACAGCGTGCCTCATTTTCATATTGAGATTTTGGCATGCGAAACCCCGCGTAGTAATACATAATTATTATTAGTATTTGTCATAGCAGAATAGCATGATGTCGTCTACAAACGTTGATTTAGTGCGATAGTGTCTGTTTATCTTTTACTTATATATCTTTCCTATCTAGTGATCCGATACATTTACGCATCCAGTAAACATCGTTTGAAATATTGTATATCCCTGCATAATTCCATTCACGATCAAAATTTTGAAAAGTGCAGGGTTTATGTGAGATCACTGTAGATGTTGGTTATAGTCTATTCATGTATGTTTAATGTACTCTCTGACGACACAATGCCCCGAAAAACCGCTGGCGTCTGTACTCTGGCGAATACCTTATCGTAGTCATCGAAAGCCATGTAAGGGTTTTCTTTGCGTTAATACAGCAGATTTTTCAACCACTTCATTGAGAAAGCCTGGGATCACAACGTGTAGTTAGCAGGTCTTGATCACTCTGTAAAAAATTAGCGGCACCGCTATTTTTGGAATGCTAAGATGGATCTGGGATCTTTTTATGAAGGACTCTGTGTCGTTGCATGCAATATGTCTTCCCCATTCTTTTCTGTCCCCGTTCGCGCTTTAGTTTTGAATGATGCATACAGACCAAATGTATCATCCCTCCGTCTTACTCAAGAACCACTACGCTTGCGATATGCTCCCGATCTCCCTACTACTACTACTACTACTACTACTACTATTACTACTACTACTACTACTACTACTACTACTACTACTACTACTACTAATAATAATAATAATAATTTATTTCCAACAATACAATTAAGCTTGATGGGAGGTGAAGGTTGCCTCTATTCTTAAAGATATATCCGCAAGAAGCGAATATGTCGTCTCTGGCATTTTATAACGCAAAAACTGCATGCTATTATTTAGCCTGCCTCTTCAGAATGTATACTTCTGCTTCAACTTGCAGCAGCACATCGGGCTGCTTTATATGTAGTGTGGGGCTCGAGCGCCTCCTATGACTGCGTATTGCCACAGCGGCCACGACGCGTGAGTGAGTCGAGTGATGTATGGGACTGGACCGAAGTTTGCGAAAGTTGCCAGAATGCGTGACGTGGACATGGCCGTCTACTGGTGGGCGTGGCCCAACGCTATTAATCATGTCAAGCGTAGTCTAGCGACGATTGACGACGCCATGGCTGTCGACAAATGTTGAAAGCAATGCGAGCTGTTTTCTCCAGTAGAGTTGTCGGCGTCATTTCAATGGGAGCTGGCAACTTGAAACAACCTTTTTGAGTTGGTTGGATCCCAAGGGCAAGAGGTAGCAAGCTCACTAGATATTAATCCATTGTTCTGCCTTATTTCTTTGTTCATTGATTTCTGCCACCTGTGAGTAGTGTGAATGATGATTCTTGTAACAGAGACGTAGTCGGCTGTTAGGGCTGCTGCGAAGTACACCGACTGATACCTTTAACATGACACAACGCATTGGAAGCTATCATCTTCGCGCGCAAGTATATGGCAAAAGCCAGAGAGGGGACAAACACAAACGCTTGATAGAATTCAGGAGCAAGTTGAAGCTTGTATACGTCTGCGGTCTCATTCCCACCATCCTGCTTTTCCCAAATTGCCTACCGTCATGAAGTATGCCGGGAGCCCGAACCTTTCATCAAAATTCAGTGTCACCTCTGCACCATGCACACAGGTTCTCTGGTCCTCCAGTGGCACCTTGTGGTATGGCTCCTCGAAGAACTCAGTGATCAACAACATGGCTGCTCCTTCCAGATACACCGGTCAGTCATCTCCACAGGTTGTAAGGGCGGGGATATTGCATTCACGGCCACAATACGTATTTAGGTAACGTGGTGCGCGCCACACGAGCAACGCTCATGTCGTTCATTGTGGGACCTCATTTGTACCACTCTGCGCGTTTATCTAACATTGCTAGTGTACCAACTCACGAAACTTGCCCTGTTAACTGTTATAACCAGTAAGATCTTTTTTCGGGCTAGTTGATTCATATCAGTGAACCGGTAGCGTACTGCGCAAGCACGAAGGAAGGAAGCAGAAAAAAGACAGGAAAGAGCGCTGTTTCCTGTCTTTTTCTGCTTTCGTCTTTTCGTGCTTGCGCCGTACGCGACATGTGTTAACCAGTCCCCCACAGCAGGTATTGGTCAGTCGACCAAAGTCCTCTTGGGCAAAGAAAGAACAACTGCAATAGCAATCTATCTGTGAGTGAGTGTATTTTAAAGAATGCACCTCGTTTGATTTCCCGCTCGGAAAAGCGCGCGTCTGGCTCCGATCATCTCGGCGTACTCCAGGGCGATATGATGATGCAATTACCGGGACCACTCGGCTGGCCCGGCTGATAATAGGGCAGCCGCTGGCAAACGCCCAGGCGCAATTTGCCATCGGGGGGAAACAAATGGTGTTGCGAGAACACACGCATGGAATACGACGCGTCATCTCGCTTTAAGGATCTCGACAGAATGCCAGCTGTTTCTTAACCGAGTCAATGGGTAGTTACGTCACGAGAGAAAAGTGGAACGGCAGAAAGGAAATCGTATCCCTTTCAAAAGTGGGTCACCAGAGCTTAGATGAGGAAACGCTCCGTTCAAGAAATGTTCATTTAGTTGCTCGCTCCCGCGAGTCTTCCAAAGTTGAGTGCGCACAAATCTTTCCTCGCTCTAGATTTTCACTCTATTTTGCACTTTAATATGCCTGCGTGAAACCGAAACATTTTTTACCCTTTTTTTCTCTCCCCAAAATGTCCAGCGGATTCAATAACTCAGTTGAGATATATGGAAAAGACACAGAATATTGTTGGTACTATAGCCTTTCGAAAAGGTTCTTTTTGCGTAAGCACTGGCGTGTTTGTCTCGTTAACGTAAAAAAATGAAACCGCATGTCGCCATCTTAAGAAGTTATTTCTGCCTTCTCGCGGGGAACCAGGCGGTGCACGCTGCGGCTCTAGAGGATGCACGCCGAGCCATCTCTGATTCACAAAAAACACGTTCCGACTAATCTCACAAAAATGATTAACGCATACCAAAGAAGTACTCGGACATTTTGGCGAATTACAGGAGGCAGAGGAAACGGCGCGCCCCGGCACCGGTCTGAGTAGGGATAAACCGGTTGCCTGCAGTAGACTCCAGGCTGAAACCCACCCGCACGGAGCACTGATGCACGCAATCCGTCCAGGGACGTATGGGCGGGACTGCAACTCGGAGCTCGCCAGGAACGCGCAACACCCTGCGCCACATGGTTCTGGGTCTGCAGGAACTCGGACGTGCTACCGTCATCACCCCCACGTCAAAACGAGAAGAATGGAGTGGGAGCAGAGGAACAATTCAAAGACCAGTGGGAGGCTCTTCTGGTAACTCTGAATCTTGGAAACCAGCTACGGTTGCTGAACAGAGTTCAGGCGGTGGCAGCGAGACATACCTAACTGAACTGAGAAGGTCACCCACGTTATAGCACTCAAGTAGAACGAGCCTGGTCAAACCATGTAGTTGACTTTTCTCTCTCTCTCTTTCTCTCTCTATCTCAGAAGTGGGAATAAGGCCCCGCTGCTGAAAGTCAGTTAAGGGGTTGCAAAAGAAAGAAGCTGTACTATCGGCGTCAAATGAATCCCGAACAGCGGCAAGCATTCGCAATGGTGTAGTGTGTGCCATCCGGTCATCACCATGGACAGGCACGCGCATCCGTTTTGGCAGTACTGCGCATGTCTATGGGGATGACGGGACAGCGCGGCCTATAACAATGCGAATGCTTGCCACTGTTGGGGTTTCATTTGACGCCAATTGTACACATTTAGCCTGCAAGCCTTTATGAAAGCGGCAAGCGCACGAAGACGGGGACAATGAGGCAACAGTCAGATCACTCTGTGTGTCGTCTTCTTGTTCTTGTTTTCGTGCGCTTACCGCTTTCATAATGTCGCTGTTCCACCAAGCTCGGACCCAGCCTCTGATCCTGGAAGCCTGTTTCAGCATACTTTTGCACGTGCATATGTTTTAATGATTGTAGCTTTAGCAAACAGCATCCTATTTTCGTTTCTGCAGACGGCATGTCGTTTATTGAGCTATTGTTGTTTGCAATGCAGTAGCAGCCGAAAAAGGATTTAAACTATACTGATCAGAGAATTAGAAAAAAAAGCGGCAATCGACAAATTATGCACGAAGGCGTTATAACTACGCTGGTAGGTACGGTCCAGCTCTTACAGAAGCCTGGAGGTGAGAGATAGGGTGCTAAGAGAAAATTGCGCATCACCAGGACAACATTCCAAATGCTAGTTACGTACTATTCCGGTAATCGGTTACTTGTGCCCAAGTTTCTTTTCTATGCAGTGTATAGCTAATATGAACGACGCAACTGAAGACTCGCGCGTGTCTTTTTGCAGCTCATGTACTGAGTTTCGCATAGTTCACAGCACTGTAGAGAGGCCACTAAAACCCACTGCAATAGTACATTGTATATGTAACTACTATTATCAGGGATTTTACGTGCCGGAACCACGATATGATTATGAAACATTAGTAGTGAAGGACACCGGAAATTTCTACCATCTGCTGTTCTTTAGCGTACCTTAAAATCGCAGAGTTCACGGGCCTCTGTTATTTCGCATGCATAAAATTGTGACCACCGTGGCCCGGATCGAAGGGACCGTATATGAAATCAGGTAAAAGTGCCAGCGTATTGAGTTCGTATGTGCAGTTCTCAAGTCCACCGCCTTGAGTAATAAGGGAACTTACATAGTGAGTGGCTGGCGCCTGCTCTTACATAACTGTTACGTGTTTACGCGAAAAAAATCACAGGGTCCCTTATGCACTCACCTAAGACGACTGGAAGGCGAAAGCCATCTTCTTTTCCTCATCAGTCGATGTATTGTTCCAGTCCCATCACCCTCCAATAGCTTTCTGTATCTAACACGATTTTCAATGACCTCCAGCAACGGAGGCGCCGCACCACTTTTATTGTGATAGGAATTATGGACAGGCACGGGAGATTTGTGCCGTCGCCATCATGTCCGTGAATATATATATATATATATATATATATATATATATATATATATATATATATATATATATATATATATATATATATATATATATATATATATATATATATATATATATATATATATATTCGTCCCACCTGTAGTGCTTGCTGACGCGCTCGAATAAGACGAGCCATTCTTCGACGTCAGGTTTGTCCGTGCCGCAAAATGTGCCAGGGTCGAGAAGGTGGGAAGGGATCACAGGTGTTGGAGCTGGCGCGGCCTGCGAAGACCGCGCACTGTCTTCGGGCATCGTGGCTGGACGAAGATGGCGTCCGCTGCGGAGTTCCAGAGCCGGGTTGTCGTAAGACCCGCAACCTCCACCAAAGATGTTACGGGGAGTATTTACTCAACGGTCGTCAGTCAGCACTGATAGAGACAGAACTACACAGAACGCACAGGATGGCAGGTCAACAGGGCAGCTCAGACTAAGCCCCACAACAATAACGCCTTCGTCTTCGTCCATCTGGCGCCAGTTCAGCGGCCGTGTCGGAGTAGCATTTCCACACCCATGACATTATATATATATATATATTGTGATCGTACCGGCATTGAGCGCCGCCAACGCGATGTTGCATGTAGCCGCCTCACACGACCTGGAGGCCACCTCACCCGAGCAACGCCGAGAGCTCCAGGTGCGTCCTCATGCAGCTCTCACACCAGCTGGGCTGTTTCGCGTTGGGGCTCTCTGCATTGTCGTCTGCGATCCTACCAGCACAAGCCGCCAGCGAGATACCGGAGTTCCACGGCGTCGAGGACGACGCCGACAACTGGGTGGCCACCGTGAATGCTCTCGCAGCTCGCAATACGTGGAGAGAGCAGCAGAAGTGGAGTGTGGCCGTAGACCACCTTCGAAATGGTGCCGCGGCGTGGCACAGGTATGAAGGCGTGAGGCAGCGGTCCTGGGCGGACTGGAGCTCCAAGCTTATTGCCGCCTTTGGACGGATTGACCACGACCTCACTGCCATCGCCAATTCCAACCTCGCCGCCACCGAGGATGGACCTCTCGGAGAGGCCCCACCTCGAGGCTGCTACTGCGCCGCGCAGCTTATCGAGAGCAAGATTCCCACACTGCCCTCATACCAACACTGGACTCGGGCAGTACTGTGACACTGCGCCGGTGTTTGACACAGGGCCACCACGACAAGAAGCCGTGCCCAGATTCCCTCCACAGGAGCTGGTAAAGCTTGGCTTACGCTCATCTTCCCTTGGTGACCTAGAAGTGTCGGGTCCACTCGTACTCGGCATGCCGTCAATCGAGAAGACGGGCGAACCCAGTACGGCTTCAAGAATTCCATGCTTGAGAACGTCAAGGAGCAACAGAGTGACAACGCCGCAAAAGCAGAAGCCGCGTGACAAAACAGCGTGGGAACTTGACCCCACCGTGGCGCAGGCGTCTAGTACAACACCCAGACACCCCCCGACCTGCTGCAAGATGTGCATGCGACCACGTTTGGTGCGCCAAGATCCACCATTTTCTGCCCTGTTTTCAAAAAATGTGGTGCAACAAAGGCCGGTGTTTTGAGAAAGACCAGCCTTTTGGGAAACACCAGCGACCATTCCGAAATAGTCAGGGCCGCCCACCAGAACCATCTCTGACAAAAATTCATACCAGATGCATCGTTGCTGGGAACTTCGACAAACGCGAAAATGCCAGCTCCGTCCACCCGAGGAGAATGAAACCGCCTTCCCTGCAAAGTCGCTGCCTGGCCGAGGTCGTCGACCACAGCGACAGAGCCAATTCCACCCGCCAGAAAACACAGATGCAGATCTCCAAGCGGTGTCACAGCGTGGCTGGGACCGACCGCTGCGATGCAGCCAGTGCCGGCCACCAGGACCATCCTTGGCAAATTGCCAGGCGAAGGTCCAGCGTGGCCGAGTCCGGCCACTCCGAAACAGTCAGTGCCGACCATCGGAGACTTCTCGTCAGTCCGTGCGCTCGCAGTCATGGACGAGTGTGATGACGAAAAGCGACACCGGGGCTCGGGCGCGTGGTCAGCTAGCTGGAGGAAGAGGAGGACGAGGTAGACAACAGAACAGCTGGCCCAGGAACGGGTGCTGTCTCCGTCTCTGTTCTTTACAATATACATATATATATATATATACCGTCCACTTTTTCTTTCTTCACATTTGCATTACAATTACTTCTAATAACGTCGCCTATGCTTTCCTTGGCTTCATTGTCTGTGGCTTCTCACTAATGACGAGTTTAACAAAGCAAACGAGCCCTTAAGTTCACACTTCTTTCCTTCGTTCATAGCGAGGGTCTCGTTCTGGCAGAGTTGTTGCTTCAGGTGGTATGCGAGGGATTATTAGTCAGCTGCCAGCTCGTACTTAGATCACGTGCTACGTGACGCCTACATGCAAAAAGAGTGTTCCACACTCGCCGTAATGGCAACAGGCGGCGCGGACTGACGCTCCCACGTTTAAAAAATGCACATATATACCCTATAAAGTGGACTGAGAGATGACCGCCACCGTAGCTCAGTGGTAGAGTATCGGACGCGTTATTCGAAGGTCGCAGGTTCGGATCCTGCCGGTGGCAAGTTATCTTTTCGTCCACTTTTCTTTCTTCACATTTGCATTAGAATTACATCTAATAATGTTCCCTATGCTTTCCTTGGCATCATTTTCTGTAGGTTCTCATTAGTGATGTGTTTAACAAAGCCAACGAGCCCTTAAGTTCGCACTTCCTTACTTTATATATATATATATGTATGTATATATATATATATATATATATATATATATATATATATATATATATATATGGTAAGGAAGATGTAGCAGCGCTCGGGCACGGGCGCATGATCAGCCAGAGCAAGGAAGAGAAGAACGAAGGGCAGAATAGAACAGCCGGCCCGCAGCAAGGGTGCTGTCTCTGTCTCTCTTATTCCACTACAATGGCGCAGTCGTCGAAAACGACCCTTAAGGCAGGCATTGTCTTTGCTCGTGCTTCTACGGCATTCTGTTCCCGCCATTCAAGGAAAGCCGTCCACGCTTTCTCGGCCATGGAACCCGCGTACCTGCCGTCGCACCAAGCCCAGCTCGGGGACGGCGTCTATGCCTTCTCGACTCCTCACAACCTCCCGGCGCGCCGACCGCTGTCCGGGGGTGGCGTCCAGGCCTCCTCCATGGCTCGACTTTCCGTCACCGGCGCAGCGATACCAGTTCACGGCACTGCAACACACGGGCTTCTCTTGTATGAGAACGCGATTATCGCTCCCAATGGCGTGGATCCCGTGAACTGAACTCCATCATCTCATCAGCCTCCAACGGACGCCTTGAGTACTGGAGCATCTGACGACGGCCCTGGCTCTCCATGCGTCTCAAACGAGAGCGCCATGGAGCCTACGCGTGCCCTTACGCAACTTTTGCAAGAGGTCCACCACTTTACCTCGTTGCGCTGCGTGTTCTCGCCGGCCGCCTTACCATGTCAAGTACATTCGGAAGTACCGGTCTTCCGCGGTTTCCAGGATGACGCCGACGTATGTGTAGCGACCATACATGCGCTCGGCTCGCGCCGTGCCTTGCCGGAAAATGAAAAATGGCTGGTAGCCATCGACCGGCTTCGCGGTGCTGCCGAGGAATGGCACAAGTACGAAGGTGTCAAGCAACGTTCCTGGATGGAATGGAGTGGCCGGCTCATAGCTGCTTTTGGCCGGATTGGCCACGACACCTGCGTGTTGAACCCGACAAATGCCGAGGACGGAGATCAGGGGAACCTCCTCGAGGCTGCATCTCTACACTGCAGCTCATCCACCGGTAACTTGGCAGCCAACCCTCGCCCTTACACCGGACCCGGCTTGTCCTCTTCGACATTCCAGAGGGAGGACCTCCCACCGGGTTTCGGTGACCGGATCGACGTTAAACCACTACATATACGACATCGAGATACACAACACCGAACGCGGTCGCTTCTAACGGTGCAGGTCCGCGTGGCCGGAATCGGCGAGCTTACGGCTCTTGTGCACACGGGAGCTCCACGCACGGCGCTGCATCGACGCCATGCCCCAGCCAACCTCCAACCTTGGCGCGAGGCACCCCTGCGTGGCCTCGGTGGTTACGCGTTGCCTGTCGGGGCGCTTGACCTGCATCTCGAAACCGAAGCCGGGAGTATGTTCGTTGCCAGCGTTCCCGTTATCGAGGACCTGCCCGCTGACATGATACAAGGAGTAGACTACCTCTTCTCTGGTGAAGTTCATCTCACCGTTGATCACAATGGAGTCAGCCTCAGCTGCTCGACTCCGTGTACCGCACCGGCCCAAAGATCCCAAGTCGACAAACTACGACCTGAAGGGCCTGCTGATAATAAAAGCACCGACTGTGACCAGACGGACTCGCATCTGCTGGCTTCCCGGCAGTCATTGGCCGAGGGTGTGAACGTTTCGTTCAAAGAAGCCAACACCGAGACCATTGATGCGCCTCAGGCAAGTGGAGCCAGCATTAGCCTTCCCAGCAGCCATGCCTGCCAGTCTACTGACGACGGCAAGCGCTGTATTCCGACATCCGGTGTACCACCAGAGCTCCACGCGGATCAACACGAAGTGGCTCTCGCCGTCTTTGGACCCGCCACTGACTCACCCCAAGGGGTCACCATCATGGAATTTGCCACTAACAAGTCGGACGGCGTGCAGTTCAGCCAAGCCAGCGAGATGCCTTCAGGAAACTTCAATGATTTCGGCGCGGGGGGCAGAGATGGTGGCGTTCACGCGTACGGATGCGATACGGAGCCACAAGCGACCACCTTTCATCCTCGTCACCGCGGAACTGAAGATTGCGCAGACGGCAACGCAGATGCTGCTACGTCGAATCACGACCACTCTTCGCAGCTTGTCCGAACTTGCACGCCTTCTACGCTGCGGAAGAATTTGCCTTCTCAGCACGCAAACGTGAAGGACGACCAGCGCCCCAAACTGCAGCAACTGAATTGCCTGCTAAGCGTACTGCGGCCACATCGAGGCAGCCAATGTCGCCCACCAGAATGTTCGGCAGCCCAGCAAGGCGGGTCGTGGTGTCTACGAGGGAGACCCCTCAGACACAGCCAATATCGCCCGCCAGAGACGGTTTCGCTTACGACGGCAGCTCAGGGCCCAGGGCGTATGGAGCGAAGAAGACCAATGCGGAACAGCCAATGTCGTCCGCCCGAGTCCATTGCTGAAGCTCCGCACGCCATTTCGCAGCGTGGCCGAGTGTAAGGAAGACGTAGCAGCGCTCGGGCACGGGCGCAGGATCAGCCAGAGCAAGGAAGAGAAGAACGAAGGGCAGAATAGAACAGCCGGCCCGCAGCAAGGGTGCTGTCTCTGTCTCTCTTATTCCACTACAATATATATAACATGTATCCTTATTTCTGATGAAGGCCAGGCTCTCTGGTCGAAACTGTCGAAATCAACACTTCCGTTCTTACTGATCTCACGGAGGATCTACTTCACTGTTTGCAACGCGACGGCCAGATTCGCCACCATGCTTGCATATATATATATATATACATATATATATATATATATATATATATATATATATATATATATATATATATATATATATATATATATATATATATATATATATATATATATGCGACAAAGAAAAATCATTCACAAAAATATTTTCCAACGGGCGGCCTCTCGCTCCGCAGAGCGCGGTGTTAGACGGCTACGCAAGCACAGCGCACGTCCTTCAGCATACTAACGGCGAGCTATTTATATACACAGTTTACCGCTGGCGGTACGCCGATCTCTGTGTCCTATCAACGTATTCTCTGCATTAGCAGTGAGATAGTGTGAAGGGCGCGCTCGGCGCCCCGCTCGTTGCGATGTGTGCGCTGGTCTAACACGTGCACTTTGCCCGCGATCGGGCGTGGTCGCCCGTGCGCGCGCGCGCTTATGTCGTGATGGGGGGTCGGCTGTACGTCTTCTACTTCCACCGGAAAGGTAGCGTTGAAGTTACAGATCACACGAAAGTCACTTCGCTCGCAGCAGAGGCCCCGTTTACGAAAGCAGCGCGCCGTTCAAACACAATGAAGTAACAACTGTGAGACTTAGTTCGCGCTCGTCCTGTGTGTACCTGTGCGTACGTTTCATGCGTCCTTTGTGTTTGAGGAGGTGCGTGGAGTGTCAAGCTGTGAACGTTGTTAGTTCGCGCTCGTCCAGTGTATGTTCTGATGCGTTCTTTGTGCTTGAAGAGCGTGATGCACGTTTCGATGTGCTTGCTGTTTTTGCGTGACATTCCAATTTGTTGCTATCGCATTGATTGCTTCGCCCTTGCGGCGAAACTATGAGCTTTTCCCCCCTGCCACCGTGATCGGCTTCCCGTTGACGAAGCTACGATGTCATGCGATGAAGTCGTCATATAACTTCATGTCACGTGACATCATTGTGACGCCATGGTGACGTCATAACTACGTCACAAATTTTGGCGATCTGTGACGTCCTGTTGACGCCATTGGTGACATCATCACGTGATGATGATTTTTTGCATCCCTAGTGTAGATACCGACGGGAGAGGATGACGCAAGACGCCGGTCAGTTTTCGTGTTTGATGAGGCATCTGAGCCTTTCGCCTTAAAAAAAAAACTGTCCGAGCGTAATCAGTGTTTTTTTTTTTTTTTGCTGCGACCACTGTCGCATCACTCGCTCAACAAGCAGTAAAACTAGCACAGTACTCTATCATAAAACGCAATACGAACTTCTCTGAAAGGAAGCTAGGTCCCAGCAAAAAAAAGAAAACGAATGAAACGAGATAAAAGTCAAGTGGCGGGTGTTCTGATACAACGGCCATGGAAGGACGGATGAAAGAAAGAAAAACTCTGAACAACTTTTGTCTGAATCGAATACCTCACGGACTGCGTCCCAAAGGCTTCAATTTTCGCGGGGAGGCGTTCTCGGCGAAATATAAATGGACGTGCGTGCCCCCGCGAGACGGTCCCTGGCATCGATAGAGTCGTGTCGTACGTTCCCCGTCTCTTTCCGATCATCGAAAAAGAGAAGCACACCGAGGCAAAAGCGGGTTTTCCTGTACCATGGTTTTTCCGTTCTTTTTTCTTTCTTTTTTTTCTTTTTTTTTAAGGTTGAGACAACTTGCATAAGACGATCCTGCACAAGAGATACGACCGGGTTTGAAGATACTTGCGTGTCGAAAAATCCGAAACCGTCCGTAGATCGGGTCGTAAAATGGCGCGAGGTACACGCAGCGTCATCATGTATTTTGAATAGGAGCGCATGGCTTTCTACCCGTACTGCCCTTTTGCAATGCATGACCTCCTGCGCTCATGGTGTTCTCTTTCCCCCCTACAAAAAGCCTAGAGTGATCGAGGAAGGGCATGGCTAATCATCTTCCTGGTTTCAAAGAGGAACAAGACGCACAGCCCTGAACCTGACATACCGCTAACCTATTTTTCAGCCTAGAATTCAGGTCGCAGGGTTCATAGATGTCCACGTGGGTCACTGCAGACCGCAACGTACCTAACCTCCCCGATCTCCTCTTAAAGAATCTTACGCCGTCGTCTAGACTTAACGTTGCAGAAGAAGGCCGTACAAGCGCTACTGGGCTTCCTGCGATCTACGGTCCTGTCTGAACGGCTATAAGTGGAACGTTCTCGTGTGTGTGGCCATGTTTTTGTCGTCGTTTACTTTTTATTTCTCTCTGTCTTTCAATCCCCCCCGTCCCCCCACCCCAGTGCAGAGTAACATGCCGGATATTAGCATCTGGTTAACCTTCCTGCCTTCCACTTATCTCTCGTTCTCTCTGTTTCAGTTCCATTTCTCTTTTCCTACTGCAGGGTATTGCCATACAAGCTCGGCTTTTATGATCCCTTTCACGCGTCTATATCTGTACAATCCCACACAATAAATACGTTCATTGAGCGATTCATTTTTTTAGGTTTCGGCCCAGCGAGGTGCTCGAAAACTACACAGTTTTTCCGGTCGTGCAAATGGCAGAAATCTCCTCTCTCCGAGCAGACGAGAATGATGAATTTAGTTTTTGCTCTATAGCGTCTATATAGCTACCTCATCAGAAATTGTCCTTTGCGTAATGGTATTCAAAAAAATCACGCCATATCCCCGAAGTGAATGATGATGAGTGGGCGAAGCTCGATCGTTTTCATCCATGGCAGAAAGAGAATGTGTGGTGTTGAACGCGCTTATACTTCATGGTCATCAGCGTCATCGTCATCACGTGTAGTGGGTGCAATCCACTATACTGGAACGCGCTTATGCTTCATCGTTATCACGTCTAGTGGGTACATTCCACTATACTGCGTCATCGTAATCTTTATCACGTGTAGTGGGTACATTCCACTACACGTGGCTACCTACCTACCTACTACTACTACAACTACAGAGGAGTGACAGACCCCACACCCTAAGGAGCTTCCCCCTAAAAAATGGGGAGAGCCGAAGCGGATCGCCCATTTAGCTTTGTCTGTTTTGTCGATGTCTGTAGGCTGTGAATCTCTGTATGTTCTCACTTTTTTATTTTTTTCATGACAATCTGAGCTTCTGCCTTGGCAGGCTAGTATTAAAATGTTATTTGAACGTGCCCAATTTAGGACTTTATTAGTAACAGCAAGCAGTAAAACAGACATCTTTATTTAACGATGCTGCCGGGCAGAAACACTCTTGCGCTTTATGAGTGTCAAACATATTTCGCTAACTGCGCTACACCCCCCCCCCCCCCCACGCCCCACCAATGACACAAACACTCAAATATGTAATGTTCTAAGCATTTATGCCTTAAAGGGCCATGAAGAGGAAAACCATTTTTGCGCAATAATAAGTTACTCTTTCACGATACCAAAAGCGCCCCACTTGCGAGAAAATGCTTGTAAGAGAGAAGACGCACACACAAAAAAAAAATGCTGATGAAGACTCCTTTAAGAGAACATATAATTGGGTAAGTTGGTTTGACATCGTTCAAAACAGCGCAGCAAGACGAGGACAGAAGAAACAAAAGAAACAACGGGACGGGCGCTGACTCGCAACTAAGAAGTTTATTCGAAAGAACAGGTATAAGTACAGGAAAGGCACGTGATCATTAACAAATAAACAAATAAAAAAAAAACAAGAGTGATAACCTAACGAGAGAATGAAACTACCACATGGACGCCGACATGTGCGTGAGAAAAGGCCTAATCACCAAATGAAGATATCTTTGTTCACCTTGTGGTAATGTTACTGACGGGTGGTTAATGCACAATTCATTCTCTTTACAAATGGGATCATTTCGTGTATCATTTGGTGATTAGGCCTTTTCTCACGCACATGTCGGCGTCCATGTGGTAGTTTCATTCTCTCGTTAGGTTATCACTCTTGTTTTTTTTTTATTTGTTTATTTGTTAATGATCACGTGCCTTTCCTGTACTTATACCTGTTCTTTCGAATAAACTTCTTAGTTGCAAGTCAGCGCCCGTCCCGTTGTTTCTTTCGTTTCTTCTGTCCTCGTCTTGCTGCGCTGTTTTAAATGATGAAGACTCCATTTCGAAGTCCTCGCCTTGACGTCGTAGATTTTTATGGCGTCTACAAGGGCCTACATAGTCTCTAATCGGTAAAACTGAAATGCATTACCTTCTGAGACAGCCACAGAATCAACACACCAAGTTTCCGGAAGTATCGTTGAGTGAAAGTCGCAGACATATAGAAAATGCACTGCAAGATCGGTGACGTAACGCGCAGATTTATCGCTGCGAAATTTCAAAATGAAAGTTCGACCTTGAATTTCCCCCCCCCCTCATTAATACACCTGCCATGGTGTAAATAGCGTCATTGAAGTGTCTAGGAGTAAAAGATGATGATATAAACAGATTAATTGTTTCAATTTAGTGTCCCTTTAACCATATAGTGAAAACAAACGTGAAGCTCATCAATTGACCTATGGAGACTTTTGTGACAAAATGTGCTGTCCATGTGCACTCCCGTGTGAGACGTCAGTCTTCGTTCTCACTCACGCTCATTTGTTTTAAGTGCGGAGCACCTTATGGGGCCAGGCTGTCGTATGCTGTCGTATGCTGTCGTCGTCGCTTGGTGTAACGCAGGCAGAACCACGTATAGCATAGGCAGGTGTAGCATATTGAGCGCGTGCTCACGCCAAAGAGAAGCGTTCTTCCTCTTCAGTTTCGAGCACCTTGATGATGATTTGACGCAGGCAAAACTACATATAGCATAGCCAATTCTAGCATATTTAGTGCACGCTCGCGCCCAAGAGGTCATCTCCTTCTTGTTCTTCGAGTGTCTCGATGATGATATAATGGTTCGAAGTTACTACTATGGCTAGGAAAGAACTGGAAATCTAAGGGCTCCTTTTTTCATTGTTAGGCGCAATGTTAATGAGATCTAACAGTCAATGACGCCAAGGAATGCACAGGGGATGTTATTAGTAGCAATTGGAATGTGAATGTGAAGAAAGAATAGTGGACGAAAAGACAACTTGCCGCTCTCAGGGACCGAAGCTGCGACCTTCGAATAACGCGTCCGATGCACTGCCAAATGAGCTACCACGGCGGTCATTACTGCTTCCACTTCATGGGGTATATATGTGTATTTAAACCTGAGACTGTTATTCAGCGCCGCTAGTAGCCATGACGCCGAGTGTGGAACACTCTTTCTCTGTCTGTTGGCGTAACGTACCACCTGACCTATTGATTGCATCTGACCAATGATCCCATCGCATACCACCTGAAGGGATCAAGTCTGCCAGAATGAGACCCCCCGCTATGAATGAAGGAGAGACTAGGGAAACACGACAACTAAACCACGTATAAAAATTGAAAGAGGAAGCAAGCGAGAACTAGAGAAGGGAAAGAAAGGAAAAAAAACTAGGTACAAAATGGCAAATACATATAAAAAGAGAAAAACATTGAACAAAACTGGAAAATAGAATAGGAAAGAAAGAGAAAACCAAAGAGAAACAAAGAAGGCTGCCCAGCTCACTTTCTTCCGGCTTAGCACCACTAGAACGAAGCTGCCTCAATTTTTTTTTATTCTCCATTATCCTTCCCTCAGTCGAATAAATTAGTCAAAGTGAGTTCTGTTTTTTTGTGAGACTGAAAGAGGCAGGATACAAAACTGGGTCGCCAAAGGTGCGCTGAGCAAAAGCAGAAATATTCTTAATGCGATGGTGAAGTTGGGTGGAACTGCCGCCCGACATTCGTTTGCCAGGTAGCCATAACGTCTAGCAGCACAGTGGCTTGAGGTCAACGAGTGCGCTAATTTCTGCAACGCATAAGGAAGCACCAAGCAGCGTTGTGTGTCGAGGAGGAGAGAGCGAAATATTCGAGAGAAGGATGGAAGAGGAACGGTTATCTTTTGATTACCGTGCCCAAAATAAGCAAGTGCCTCGTATGTGTACCTCGCTTCCCCTTTAGAAATAAATAACCCATGGGTGCACAGTGGAACCGAGGAATATTTTTAGATGCGAAGCATCTTATGCTCGGGGATTCTGTCCGTCCCGCGTCCCGCGTCCTGCGTCCAGCGTCCGGTCACACTCATGAAGTAGGGAAGCACCCACTATGCGAACCATAACACTGTAGTACAATAAGGCCGTCAACCACCACCACAGTCAAAAGAGTCATGGCCGACAGCAGAGTGGCTGCTTAGCAATGGCTAGGCAGGTGGTGGGTGCAAGCAAAGAATAACACGCACTACAGATGGTGTCTGTCGCCCACGTTGACTCCATTCCTTGATCTTTCGCATGTGCTTGCGGGTGCTTTGTCCATACCTCCTTCCCGCTACACCACACCCCCACAGCGCATGCGCGTCTTCTCCCTCTCTCTCCCTCTCCTACGCTCCCCCTTTCTCTCCTCTAGGAATTCTCTACGGAGCGGCGCGCACGATAGGTGGTGCGACAGCCGCATACGCCACTGGGGCCGCCACGGTATTCCGCGGTATGAAAACGACGGAGCGCGCGTGCCTCATTTTCTCCTGTGCAGCGCCGCGATGAGAGCCCGGGCCGCTGCCGCGAAACGGGAGCGGCGACGTTTCTCCCGCCTGCCAGCAATGTCCCCGCTGCTTCGCATCCACACATGGTTCCTTTTAGCGGGGAGATGGGGAAGCTTTTGCGATAGCAGTTACATGGCCACTCTCGACGAGTTTTTGCCGTCAGGCGTCGCCGTCATATTCCGCAGTAAGTACAAATTGATAGCATCTCCCCACGCATCATTTATTCAACTCGCAGGGTAAGAGCGCGCGAGTGGTGGAGACGAAATTGGCTGAAGCAGATATGAAACGAGCAGGCTCATCTGCGTCGCACGGATGGTGCATGTGATAACGTCATCGCGCGTGCGCGGTCTGCCGTCGATTGCCACTCGAGCAAGAAGGAAACGCCCGCCGTCTTGAAGGAGCCATAAAGGAACGGAAAGGGGGGCAGGGGTTATGTATCGCTCAAGCAGCAACTATGAACTTGATTATAAGGGCGCTGTCACGATAACTGGCGCGCCCGCTATCTCGGCAGGCATCAGCACATGGCTCGTCTACCCTTCTGCCTACTGTGCTCTCAAAGCGAATAGATTGTGCGAAAACCGATTCTCTCCGTAGAGTGGCAGTATTGTCATACACTAGCGTTTTATAGAGATAACGAGAAATTGGATCCAAATGAGTTAGCAGCTAGCCTTCCTTCGTATAAGAATACAAGTTGTAATGTTATGCGAAGTAAGCCACTCAAGTCAGAACATGCAAGCTCACGACACCATACCGACTCTGCTCTCTCTGTTTCTGTCTATTCTGTTGTCACATGGTCGTGACGGTGAATGAGCCGGCATTCTGACTGTTAAGAGGAAAACCATTTATAGGGCGAACTTGTGCCCAGGAAACGAAAACTGAAACTACAAGCAATACTCGCTGTTCCCTGACAGCGGCGATCGCAGTCAACCGTCGGTAATCTACTTGTATGTGACAATTTTTTCTTGCTGTGGGTGAAGCCCAATCACAATAAGGCAAAAGAAATGAGCACGCGTGACGCTATATTGTTCCTCAACCATTTTCTAACAGTTGGGTAGCAAACCGGATGGTATTCCCGGTTGCTGTCTTCTATCATTAATCGTTCATTGATTCCTTCTCATTTATCTGCCTACGGAAAGATCAAAATAAGCTTCATGGTTTTCTGCAAATTCAGCACTGGGAAGGTACATGAATATCAACTTTGCAAGTAAGTTGCGTATCCATGGGGACACAAAGTAAGACCATAACTATCGCCGTCTGCTGTCCAATCAATTAAGATATAATGTTCAATTTCTTATTGGGGACAGTAAGCGCGCAGGCGTGTGTTCAACAGTTATATTATATCGTGTTTATATGCAGTACCACTAGGCAGAATTATTTTATAGCATGTCTATCCTCCGAGACACCCGGCTGCAAAGCTTCATTGTGGTTTGGATGATAATGTGTGCAAGAATAATGTGTGAGGTTTTTGTGAGGAAAACCACAATTTCATTACGAGGCCCGCCGTAGTGGAGGGCTGCGGAAATTTCGACTCTCCAAGGTTTTTATAACTTGCCTGACATCGCACAGTACACGGGTCTCTGGCCATTTCGCCTCCATCGAAATGCGACTGCCGCGGTCGGTATCTAACCAGGGACTTTCTTGTCAGGAGCCCAGCAGCATAACCACTGTACCACTCAGAAAGCCAGAAAACCTAGTAACGTTGTTTTTATAAGCCTTTCCACGACAATGCTACCAATATGTACAATACCACGAAAAAGCCTGCACTTCACATCTGATAACTTCAGCTGAAACAAGGGATGACGAGGATGGATATTTAAATTGTGATAAAGTGGCGTTGCATTGGTTAAGAAATGGCTGAATTGTCATGAGACGAAGTGCTTGATTATGCATGCGATGAAGTCGGTTGAGGTGGGTGAAATATGTGTTTCCCCAGGCTGATATGCAATAAGAGAGATGGCTGTGAATATGTGCCTCATAAAGGGAATTGGATAATGTGTGGCTGAAAATATGAACGAGTTTTGATTATGGCGCGTATTCTAAAGGTTATCTAGCGAATGAGTGATTGCGCATGAAGATTGAACTTCATGTGTCTGTCCAGAACTACACCGATAAACTTTGTGCTATCAGACATTTGTAAAAGTTATCATCCAGACGTACAGATATAGATTTTGAAAGTACTGTCGGTAGGGAATGAAAGACCATAAAAACGGCGTTTATGGATTAATTCTTAGCATGTTCTTTCGACGCCATGAACTTATATTATGTAGACCAACGTTAATTTTTCGTTTTAAGTCATCGATATTAGCGCAAGCAAAATGGTTGTGTCATCTGCATATAAGATACAGTCTGCAGCAGTAAAAATATTAGAAAGACCATTAATATATAGCAGAAAGAGCAGCGGGCCAAGGATCGAGCGTTGAGGAACACCTTGATATACATTCTTAGAAGTTGAACCTTTACCGTCAATCTGAACAACTTGATGCCATTAGATAATTAGCATGAAATCAATTGAAGTGGTGGGCCAGTTACGCTATACGATTCAAGTTTATATACAACAATGTTGTGATTAATTGTGTCAAACGCTTTTCTTTAGTCTATAAATACGCCACCGACCAAGAAGGCCTTGGTCGATTGCCTTTTTTATTTTATCGTCGAGGATTAGAAGCGCAAGCTCACTGGAATAAGCAGACCGAAAACATACTGTTTAGATGGTAGTAGACTAAACTTCATTAAATAGGGTACTAATCATGTATGCATAAGCTGCTCAATTATCTTGCTAAAAAATGGAAGAATACAAATGGGTCTGTAGTTACTGAGAAATTCACGATCACCTTTTTATGAACAGGTGCCATTCTACCAATTTTTAGGGAGTCGGGAAATACGGCTGCTTTAAACATCTTGTTAACAATGTCTGCAATGATAGGAGATAGCTCACTAGAAACTAACTTGATGTGAGATAGGTGAGCAGAGCCAAGACCAGGTGCCGTAGACCGGAGCGAACATACATGGAAAGCTTTCTAAGAACTCGTAGGTCGCAAGGTAACGTAGAGAACATAATCTCAGTCCGCCTTTTCCTGTTGCATTCTCCCCCCACCAAATAAATATATCAAAAACAAAGGAAAATAAATGCTTTAAGTTAATATATCAACAAAAGATGGGTATATAAGACTATCATACGCTTTCCTGGGTTTCCACCTCCGGAAATGCTATACTGTGGCTTCGGTGCCAGCAAAAATACGCCGTGCGTTCACTGAGTATCAAAGCCACTCTTAGCAGGATTATGAGAGAAATGCCGGGCGGATCATTTAAGCAATAGCTCGATAATAAAACGCGCTACCGGGTTATGCTGCGGGTTTCTTAAGTCCTTTGAGCCTAAAAGAATGCATTTGAGATGAAACCGTGGAGTGGTGATGGTAGACTGGAAGACGACGTTGACGTTTCGAGGCTTTTTTATACAACAGAGAGGAGAAATAGACAGATGAAAGGACGGAATGGTTACAACGAAGAATATTCTATATAGATATCTGTTTGGTCTTTTTTAGCGCCTGTCCTTTCTATGCTCTCCTTTTTTTGTGAGCTGGTCAATTTTTAGCGTTTGTTCTTTTAGTGTTCATGGATAGCCAACACACCCAGCAGTATGTTCTGCTAAAGTACATTTTCCCACTAGGCAGACACACATCAGCTCAATGACTAGGAAAATATCATAGGTGTACAAACAGGGGGGGGGTGAGTTAGTGGGGGTGCCCCCCCCCCTTCTCTGGTAATCGTCCAAGGGGGGGGGGACAGTCAAGCCAGAGACCAAAGACAGGCCGTCGTGATAAGTACGTCATCGCTTCGTTTTCATTTTTGCATTCATTGCAGAGCGTGCTTTCTTTTTCTGGTTCAGCCAAAGGGCTGAACACTACATCAAACTCACTGCCGTTCGCGACTGGGTTACCCATTCCTTGGTAATCATTCCATTGCCCTAACTACCCAGAAGTGGTGTACTATGGTAAATGATAAAATTCTTTATACAATGCACAACGGCTTTTGGGTATCAATGCAGTATATTCGGTCGGAAGAGTGGGCATAAACCAGCAACGGCCGAGAAGTAACTTCTCGCAGATGACTGGCGCAGCTAGCAAGGAGAGTTTCTTGGCATTTATGAAGGTAAGCGGCTGTTACACGACATTAATTTTCGCGCTGACTAGACGTCAAAAAGGGAGTTGGGCGAATGACGCAACGTAGAAAGCGTAAGTTGATGACGCTGCATTTTACCTCTCAGAGACCTTTTTAACATGAAAGTGTTTTATGCTGGGGTCCACCAAGACTTCATTGACGTATTGCCGTCACAGAAATGTCGTCTAACAATATGCACGATCAGCAAAGAAAGAGAAATCTCCATCAACGGGCATCGAACCAACGACCTTTCAATTTAGAGCAACAGACTCCGAGTACGCTATCCATTGCGCCACCTTCACAGACTCTAGTGGCTTTGTAAACTTGTCTTTTATATCTCACACTTTCCTCTCACAGTGCTCTTAGTCAGCGGGGTGGTGTCGCCCTCTTGCAGCATTACACTAAAGTAATTCATGAATACTGCGGCCTCAGCAATTACCACCTGGAACGCGTGTTGCTACGCGTCCGTCCCATTCGGCGCGTTTTCAACAGAAGTGCAATTTTATCAACGCCTTAACACACCTCGAGGTGGTGAGCTTAGCCCAAGCGTGTAAACATTTTTTTTATATAGCGGCCGTGCTCATAGCGTCAATACAAAAAAAAAAAAACTCTGCGACGCGCGCCTGCCTCACTTAGTTGTAATACCGCTTTCCTCGCTTACGCTCGCCCTAAAGAAATCGCGGCGGGCTACGGGGGCCGACACGACGCGCTTAGCGTTTCCCTCTTGTACGAACATGATGTTCAATCACACTTTAACATGCCCCGGGATGGCGACCTTAGCCCAAGTCCTGCGACCAATATGCGATTGCTCTCACGCCTCTTTCTCTGGTTCCGCTCTCGCCGTTAACATCTGCAGATACCACAATGGATGGATTAGGGACGTTAGTCACTGAGATAGAGATATGCCACCAAGCGTCAACGTCGGTACATTCACGTTAAACGGTGCTATAGCTGCCAAACAGCAATATACATTGTGCAAACTCTCCTATTGTACATTAAACATTCAATTACCTCTGTAAGGGCATGTTTTACTTTCGTGTTATACCTATTCCTATGACGGAGGGATCAACTATGTTTTTTTTTTTTGTTGTCCCACTTCGGTGCTTTGTGCGGCGACTGGAAAGCCCCCGTGAGAATACGGCGGTGCTGTCTTCCGGAAACACGGGGATATGGGCAAAGCCGAAGCCGGAAACAATTTCGGGCACAATGTTCCTCCCTGGTGTGACGAACGGCCAATCCTCGCTATCGCCAGCCGGGGGGAAAAATGGTCAACCGTTGTGATCACTGTCTGTGCCTTCGACCCATTGTCAGAACAAACGCCGCACGCCAATCTCGTGGCACATCAGAGAGGAACATTGCGCCAGTGCTGTCTTGCTTGCGTTGTTCGCCATCTGCCTAAAGTTGGCACGAACTACGGTAGGTTCACCGCCACGTTTACGGAAATTAAGCAGTGAAATTTCCTTCCTTATATCATTAAATCATCGACCACGGGACATGCATGCAAAAACGAAGTAAAGAAATACTTTGCGCAGCAACTGTCCTCATCTTAGCAACTGCTTTTTGTTTGGTACATGTTATATGGCTCTTATGTTTTGCATTGTAATTTGCGATTGTTTTTCGCTGTAACCTTTTGCTTTTTGTCTGTTAAACATATTGTGTAATGTTGCTTTCGGATTTTTTTCGCACGGTTCATTTTATTTTTTACCGAAGATACCGTAACCACTGAATGATGTATATCTGCTTTCCCGTTCACATAAAATATGGAGCCCCCCCAACAGTTTCTAACTTTGGGGCTCCTTGTGTATTACCAATCTTGTACACACGTTTCTGTAAACTAATCTCGTCGATGTTGAGTAAACTTGAACTTGAACTTATGAGACTGCAGTCTATTATTCTAGGAATGCTCTTGTTTAGGACAGTACTTTCTGAACCATCACCATTAAGGCTTTCTTTTTTCGTGCGAGACTGTCAAAACGGTTCAATGAAGTTTTTTTAGGATGACACTAATTTCTTACACTGTCTGTAAAACTCTACGGCGTGTTCATTTTGTTACTGTGTTTTTTACGATGAAATTGTGCTGTAAGTATACAATAACATTCTCTTACTACGTGCATTGTCATTAGTATTAAATCCTATTGTATTTAGTTATTACATTTCTTACGGTAAACTTGAGCTTGAATCTTAAACGAATGTTATGTTCCTGTCGGCATCTCGTTTAGCATACTAGAGTATCCACATCCAGCTGCTTTCACAGAGGCCAGTGTAAATGCTAGAAAATACGCCCTGGAAAACCAAACGCTGGCCAATGAAGGGCTGGGCAAAGATAATTAGGAAATTATTCGGGAATACAGATATCACAATAAATGTGATGGAAGCGAAACATACAGATACTGAGATAGATAAGTATTTGACGTAATAGGATATTCCGGAGATACTTTTGCAAAAAAAAACGGAAAAAGTATCGCGGAATATAGATACAGAAATACAGATGCAAGAATGCAGATATTTAAATATTTTTTTTTCTTTCGGGTATATTGATGCTCGGCAAATGCATGAGGCACAGCATATCGTCAATATCGTGAATAATATTGCAGTGCAATGAAACTTGGAAGACAAGCATATCTCTTGAATCTCAAACACCAGTCAATTAAGAAAAAGCATGGACATGCGCACGAAGGAGCAAGGGTGGGGGGGGGGGGGGGGGAGAGTGTGCCCCCTGTAATGTTATGAAGAGGGCATCAATTCTGCTCATACCTTTATACTCAGTGAGACTTTTCATGCCACTTGTTTAATGCGCAGGCTATGCGCGCTTTTTGACAATAATGGGGACCGAGCACCCCGGACGGCGCATTCAAGGGACTGTTTACTTCGCGCCTACGCTTCATTTTTATTTTTGGATCCATAGTGGAGCTTTTTTTTTTTCGGGACTCTACCAACCTGCAGGGGGGTAGTGAGACTTGCCTCCTGCCCCCCCCCCCCCCCCTTTTATGGAGAACCATATGCACGCCTATAGGAAAAATGTTACATTTATTTTGCACAGAATATCTGTTTGGCTCAAAAGTGTATTGCATTAATTGCGTCTGAGCAACAGCCCGATATTCACAAAACTTTTCCTTTTTTTAGAGCTTTTTTCCCGTTGACCTGATGGCTCCTCTAATATGAGCAGCACCAGGATTGCTTGAAATATTTTTTTTGCGAAGTTTTTAAGGTTCACTTAGAATCGCGAGCGCGAAAAATCTTTGTACTGCAGCTGACGAGCACAAGTTCGAGTTCTAACGATTAGGTAGCTGCTTAATGGCCGGAGAGCTCTGTTGTATGCCGAAATCTCTTCTCAGGTCATCAAGGCAACCAAACAGTTCCACTCTCGCGTGGGTCATTTTATAGTTTTAGGGAACCTTGCGCCACTATCCATGTGTCCCTCACAGGCGGCGAGCCTCAGCAAAAACAAGCCTTAATATCACATATGGAAAACATGTCAGGTGATTCCGATAAAAAAAGTAACAAGATATGCATGTCCTACACAGTATTGCGATACAGTAGACACATCGTAAAGGTATTTCACTATTGAGAAACAAATGTATTTTTCAAATCTATCTTCATACAGCAATACAGATACTCAAAAGTATCTCTAAGATACTATCACCATACTCTTGTACCCCGACTGCCCTGCCCTGAGCCTAAGCAAGTCTACATGAACTTGTTCTATTGGTAGTCAGTGTCAACGATTGCTTGCATGTCTTTTCCGCTCCAAATTATGGAGCATTCAAAAGGAAGATGTATGCAGTTGCATTCAATGTTAAAAAAATTGGGGGGACCCTTAAGCTTCGCCTTTAAGAGTTGAACGCGATAGCGATATCCCATCCCTACTGTGTACTTCAATCACTTAGTGCATACTATGTAATGGGTAGTAGGGGAGAGTCGGGAGGATTGGGACACTTTTCACAATTGTATTTTTAGTTTTGTTGAATTTGAACGCAGAACGATGTTTGATTGATTATAATACAGGTCTTATCAAGCTGCAAAATTTCTGAGACGCACTGGTTCCTATGACTCCTGGTGCAGCTGTAAAAAAATAGTTTGTGATGGCTAAAATCTGTCCCATTCCACCCGCCTCTGTGGGTGGAGTGGGACATCACTTGGGAGGAGTGGGACGTATGTAACACAATGGTCCAAGGGTCTCCAGCTACCATTATAAGCGGATAGTTCAACGTCAAACATTAAACAGAGTTGCACAAACTTTGCTGCACCGATAGTTTTTGACACTTGCAGCTTCATGACAATTTCTGTAATAGGTAAAGTCCCCTTATCTTTCTTAGGAGGAAAGTAGAACTGAGAGCTCTGTTCTTCGTTCCGCAGGAACTGCATACTGACGCTGAGATGTTATTACTGCTCTTGACTCTAGCCATGTAATGAACGCCAATTTTTTTTATTAGAACTGTCAAGAAAAACATCGCCTTTTGTCACTTGAATATATTCATTATAGACCAATTGATTCCACAAATGGCATGCCAGTCATTATCAAAACCTGACATGCCGTTTTCAGACTCGTCAAAGGCAACGGCCAGTGTGCCTTCTTCACTTGAAGAACAGCAATCCTTCAGCAAACGCCATTTCTTTTTTTTTTATAGACTGTGGCGGCAGTCTTGACTGTACTGCGTTCCTTTTTTAGGACAGTCGTGCTAACTTCGGTGAATTCTTCATTCCTATGCTTGCCCAATGTACATGTAAGGACTTCTGTCCTACATTTTTCTTTTTGCGCTGTGTAACGCGGTGTGGCAGTAGAATAGAGAGTAATGGGACAGTGTCCCGTTCCTCCCTCAACTCAACTGTCCCATTCCGCCCAAACTACGTTTCCCAAAGTAAACAATGTTCAGCGGGTAAAGTTCAGTCGTAATGCCTAAACTTTTTTCTTTGTGTTTTTGGAGAAAAAATTATATTAGCATCCAGAAAGTGCTTTAAATCTGAGAGCGTTACAATTCAGATAGCAAAAACTTACCTTGGGCGCGCGAAAAGCGCGATTTGCAATTACAGAAAGCTCCATCCGCCAAATACGCCAGCCATTACGCTAGGCAATCGGTATGTTAGCATCATCTAATGAGTAGTTAGCTAACGTCTTTGAGGTAACCGCAAGAGAGATAGACGCGCTGTCCCATTCCTCCAACTGTCCCAAACCTCCCGACTCTCCCCTATGGTTTAAACCAGGAGAAATTATGCGCGGCAAATGTGGGAAATGTTATCGAACCTGCTATGCACCCACTACGTGGTGTTAAGGGAATACGCGCAGTAAGGTGTGTGCCGTTTGTAATGGGTGGCTGGCTTTAACTCTTTCGTTACCGTGGGAAAATGGGCAACTTTTCGTAGGTTTTTGTTGGTATTTTTTTGTAATAAGTAATAAAATGGTTATACTGTAATGCAATACATCAAAAGAAAGCTAAGTAAATGTACTTTTGACGTGTGTAAGTTTTAAAAACTGAACTTGGAAACTAATATGCAGAAAAAATCGTTAAAGATAACATTTCTTGCAAGTTTGAAAGAACATTTGCAATTGTATGTTTACTACATAAAAGAAGTAAATCTGGAAAATATTCTGAAATATACAAATTGTTTATATAGGAGACAGCTACCTAACAGAAAAGTTTCACTGACCTAGCTCAACAACTGCACGCGTTACACTTGTTTACTTGTTGCCCAGTAGAAAGTGTCTTGTTCAGCCAGGTTGCAATTTTTTTCTTTTTATTGCACAAATTGCTCACACGCAGAAGCACTGTAAATATTAGTAAAAAGGGAAAGAAATGGGCTATTGAACCATGTATATATGGACATATTGCGCTCGATGGTTGCTCAAGAAAAAAAATCTTAACTGGGAAAGTACAGTGTCGCAGACGGCGCCAGAACATCATTATGTATGACTTCACTACACAAAAAATATGTGGAATTGTGTAATTAAAAAAAAAAAGAAGGCATCATCATCTGAATCACTGCGGCTAGAAGCAGCCAAATGATCGCTTCCAGATGCAACAGAATCGCCAGAAAGGCGTCGTTCGCGCGAGGGACCGGCAACAAAAGCGTCTGCCATCACAGACGGAGCGAACTGCACGATTGGAACCGCCACTTAAATCGCCGCCGCATGAGAAAATACAAACTACGCAAAAAAATGAAAGATTGGTGCCTAGAGAATACGACAGATGCCGCTGCAAGTCCATAGGAGCGCTCATATTTTAAAAATAGCTTGTGGCGCGTATGGGTCACCGGTGACCCATGTCCTATGGACACGGTAACGAAAGAGTTAAACTATGGAATCGTTATGATATAGTCACATATTCTAACGCCCGATGGCAATTTACGCTTGTACCACGCAATATTCCTGGGATATTACACGTTATATTGCGACGCCTATATAAAGGACGCTTGCGTTTGCGAAGCATGGAAGTTATTTTCACTGCGTTTCCAGGCAGAGGAAGTTATTTTCACAGTACTTCCAAGCAGAGGCATGGCTGTGTGGTAGAACACCTGCTTGCCACGCAGACGGCCCGGGTTCGATCCTCCCTCGGACCCGAAAATTTTTATTATTTATTTTATTTGCATCTTTCTCGATTTTTCGGTCACGGACAAGATGATGATTTTTCGCTCACAACCAACGACGCCGACGCCGACACCGACACCGACGCCGATACCGACGCCGGAATTTCTGCGAGACGAGCTCTTTAACGCTATCGCGTTAAAATGCAGCATTCGCCTACCCTTCGGCGATCTTGCATTCACAGATGAGCAAGCGTTTTAGTGTTTCAAACGTGCAACTTGATCTACATCCATGGAGGGAAAGAAATCTTTCATTTGTGATGCTGTGGCACCCTCTGCCATTCTCTTATCCTTCTCCTCACCCTCACTCTCTTTTTCATCCCTTCATATACTGTACAAAGCTACGATATACTTCACCCTATCCTTTCTATTTTCCCTCCTCGTCACCCTCACTTCCCTTTCCCACCCCTTGCTTATACTGCACTATACATGTCTATGTTGTGCGAAACTATGCTATACATGGTTTTGCCTGCATGATTCTATACGCGGCTATGCTACGCTTCATCCTCTTCTCGTCTGATTTACCTCCTCATGACCCTCACCTCCTTTTCCTGGCCGCTTGCTATACTGCATTATACATGGCTATGCTATACGTAACTATGCTATGCATGGTTTTGTCTGCGTTGCATTTTCGGATCTTTTGTGTTCCGAAAACTTTTCAGGGCGGGGGTACGTCTTCTCCTCGTATGGGCAAGCATTAGTTTTATGGTGATAACAACTGTGTGGGTGATCCAGGCGCACTTTTGCCGTCGCCGTCGGCGTAGCCTTGGTGTTCCACGTAATGTCCAAATCGATAATATCGCCCGGCGCTTCGTGTGATCTGTGTGCGAGTGAGAGCGTGCAATTGGCTGCCGACAATCCCTCCTCAAACAAATATGAAACGAGCTGGTACATCTTTCGTCACGCGAAAGGCGCATAGAGAAGGAGCCAGAGGGGTGGGCTGCGTGCCTCCAACAGTGCATGCATACTTTCACGTGTTCGCCTGTGGTCTCACATGCAGTTTGATTGACGGGATCAGCAGACAGCTCATACCTTTGTGCACGTCGGACTCTCATCGTAATGTTTGCGTTAAGGCCATGAACAACACGAAGTTGCAGCGGCCTGCTTGCTAAAAGAGTGAGCTACTTGCCTTTTTTTTTGTGACATTCCAATTTGTTGCCATCGAATTCATTGCTTGGCTCCTGCGCTGAAACTGTGACTTTTTCCTCTACAAACTTCAACCCTTTCATCACGTGTGAGTGTGTGCATGTGAGTATGCTTTTTCAATATTTTAGGTGACATCTCCATATAGGTGGTCCTAATCGAATAGAACAGCTGTTAGAATGGTTGTATTCTTTATATATTTTCCGCTCTGTCTCTTCTAGAAATATTTGTTTTAGCCTCTATCCTATTTACTGTAGATTAGCATGCAAGCGAGCATTCACTGGGTAACTATATTGTTTTTCAATACAGACATTTCTATCTCTTTAAAAACGTGGGTGAACAGCGGAAAACTGATAGGGCTGTGTACTCAAGGGTGTTATTTTTGCCCTATATGTACGGTCTTTTTGAGATGCTATACATATTTATATTCATGCACTACAACGCTAACGAGCAGTGATGAATTGAGAGCACTAAACTAGGTGGATGCAGGATGCACTGTGTAAGATTTTACGAGAACACACGCAGTGGACGTTGCTTGTCGGGGAATAATTTCGATGATCGGTACCAGAACCGTCACATACAGCATGTTTCAGCATTATCGGCCTCTATTGCGAATAACATTGGGTCGTGCTCATATGTGCCGTCTTGACAGCACCCTCCACCCTCTCCCTTATTTTTATGCCTTATTCTCTTTCCCCCAGAGCAAGGTAGCAAAACACGTCTCTTGCTGGTCCTTTTCCTGTTTTTTTCTTCGCCTCCTCCTCAGCCTCTACTGTCTCACGCCGCAGATGAAAAATTCTACAGAATACGGCGCCGGAAAATTCTGATGTATATTGAGATTTGTCATGCTGTTTTACCCTGTCGTTTCTCGCAAGCCCCTGTGGAGGCTCTACTATGGCGACTGGTTTCTATAGTGGTAATACAGGTGTTTCTAGTTATCTTTTCGGCCGCTTTACTTTGTTCAAATTTACATCATAATCACTACAAATAACATGCCCCATACTTTCGTTGGCTTTCTTCTCTGTTAGTTCTAATTAATTAGTTACTTCAGGGCCATTCCTGTTAAAATTAGGTGCCTCTTGAGACAACACAGTTTTATGTGGTACTACGAGGATTCCTTGTAGCGTTCCCGAATTCCCTTCTGCTGTCACGACAGGGAATGTCTTTTGCATAGCAGAACGGTCTGTCGCTAGAGAGAACTCTTGTAAGAGCCTTTTTTGTTGCCGCGAGGCAAGTTTTCCTGACATTTTTAACCGAGGTACCAAATTAAGTAGGATAGGCCGCGACTGAGATGTACACAGTAGTACGGACATAATTGCTTAAAGGTGGGAAAAGAACACCTAGCTTTAAGAGCAGCGTAAGAAGGACCGATGCAGAGATAAAGCAAGTGAAATACGCGCAACAGGAGGGCTGTTGCACACAGAGAAAGAAAGGTGGAAGCTGCGGAAACTGGAGCGAGAAGAGTAACACCTGCACTTGCTTTTTCAAAGACCACAGCGACCACGTCACGTCCGAGTAAAGAGAAATCAGTTTATGTGGGAGAGTTTCCTGTTGTGCTCGGACGTGACGTGGACGCTGTGTTCTTCGAAGGAGCGAAGTTACTTTTAGTTTACTTGTTTTTCTATGCGTTCCAGTTTGCCGTCTGTAGCTTAGTGCGACTGCTGTTGTAGCCTTTTAGCGCTCCTTTTTCATTTATATGTGGACTTCACAGCTTCCACTGTCTGGAACATTGCGTGAGGCGGCGAACGGGGGGGGCGGGGGTTTACAGCAATAAACAAGCACAACAACAAGGCATCGTAAACTACATTAGTTTTTGGACAGAAAAACTGTATTCTAAATACGTGATAAAGATAGAGAAAGAACAATCGTGCAAAAGACACAGGGACATAAACGTGCGTGCGAAAGCATAGATAGGTAAAATTTCAAATAACGTTGCGTCAGCCACATTGTCCGCCATGACAGCACCTTGTTACCTCTTGCTTCGTTTTTTTAGTCGCTTGACCCTTCTCCCTCAGTGCATACTAGCCACTCTAGTATTAAATACAGCAAAGCAGTCATCGAGGATCTACGCATTTAACCCATTATAACGATCCACCTCATGTGAAGCAAGTACATTGCGGCCTTTGATGTATTGCAAATAAATAAATAAATACAAGAAGAACAGTTCGATATGTACTGTATACGATCATAAAATTTAAGCGGAAAGAAAACTTGATGCAATGAAAATTAATTCCAGTAAAGGAAGAATATAAAATGGATTCGCTTGATAAAATACTTAACATACAAGAAGTATAATGTCACTCAGCTTGCAGAGGCTATACATGACCTTGGGCTGGCAATAAACGAACAATCGCAAATCGATGTAATTTTTTTAGACATCTCTAAAGCATTCGACCGCGTGTCCCACTCTAAACTCATCACTAAACTCATAGAAAAACTAGGCAATGGTCCAATAGTTGAATGGATTAGGGATTACCTTTCAGATCGCTATGAGTTCGTGCACTATAATGGACAGAATTCTGACACTGTTAAAGTCCTTTCGGGCGTTCCACAGGGATCTGTTCTCGCTCCGCTCTTGTTCCTGTTATTCATAGATGACATTGTTGAATCAGTAAACGTTAAAATTAGACTGTTTGCAGATGACTGCATGATTTACAGTGAAGTCAAAGACGTTGGCGATCAGGTTGCCCTTAACAATTCCCTAAACAACGTAGCCCAGTGGTGCCAAGACTGGCAGATGGTTATCAATTCTGAAAAAACGGTCGTGATGAACATAAGCAGAAAAAAAATCAAACTATTATTTCCATACTCACTTAATGGTGTCACCCTTCACACAGCAACTCAGTATAAATATTTAGGGCTTTTAATATCATCTGACCTTAAGTGGACTGCGCATGTACATCAGGTGACGAAAAAGGCAATGAACAAGTTGTTTTTTCTAAAACGGACGCTACGCTACGCTACCACAGATACGAAGCGCTTATCTTACATTACTTTCATAAGACCGATGCTGGAATATGCGAATATAGTGTGGTTCCCTTCAACAAATACTGACATAGCTATGCTCGAGAGCGTACAGCGCAAGGCGGTAAGATTCATCTTTAACCGCTATAAGCGAACGGATTCCCCTTCCGAGCTTCTGCACCGAGCAGAGCTACCTACGCTCCGCGATAGAGCAAAAATACACCGGTTAAAGTTTTTTTACCAATTGTTGAATGGCCACTTTAAAACTAATGCCTCCGCCTTCGCTGTTATAAAAGAAAAAGGGAAAGTGCGCCAAAAACACGACCTGGTCTTCAAAGAATATTTCTGCCGTAACAATACCTTCCGTTTTTCATTTTTCCCTCGCGTAATAAGTGAATGGAATGCATTTGATTCAGCTACTGTAGCACAGCCAACACTTCAAAATTTTCTAGAAAGTGTTGAAAATCTCATGTCGGTGCTCCCGAGTTCTATGTGCTGACCTACTTGAGTACGGGTTAAAGCATCTACACTCTAACGTTTTATTTTATCCTATTCATCTTTTGGTTTTGTAGGCAATGTATTGCTATGCTTTTATGTTGTATATATTATTGATTTCCATGATCGCGACGCTTGCTCGTGATGATGTCATTACTCTTGTGTGCGTTTTATTCTTATGTACTCTTCTTGTATTGCCACTACATTACCTTGCTTGTATAATGCCTGTATCTTTCCCACTCCTGTAATAACCCTCAAAGAGGGTTGACAGTATTCTGTAAATAAATAAAATAAAAAATAATAATAAGAACAGAAGCTAGTGGATTTCTTTTAAAAATGTGGGGTCACCTTAGTCACCTATCTTATATACAGAATATAGTAATCCCGTTCAAAACTTCAATTGTTCGAGTCACTGCACAATCGTTAAACATGTGCTTTCCGTCATGCGGACGTTGAAAACCTCTCTTTATGTTTAAAGCGGGTGGATAAGCGATGCTGTCTTACAGGAGGCACGCAGTACTTTACCGTAATTTCTCTCGTATCTCTTCCATTACAATATCAGACGTCCGCAGCTCCTTCCTTCAATATCCTTGGCTTTTTAAATTGCTTGCGAATAATTATAGAAGCGGGCTGTGCTGCCATACGCGATCTCCTGTGGAGAGCCATTGTCACTATTTAGAAGCGCGAACAAGTAACACAGAGCAGAGCGAAACGAAAACAAGCGCAGACTGAATTTTTTTTCGTTCACAGAAAAAAACTGCGTCAAAAAGAGAAAAGAGAAGTATGGGAAAAGGAGACACGGGAATGGTAAACTAAAACAAAGTGTTCGTCTAGAAGCGAAATTGCATAATCTAAAAACAGTGCAGACGGTGAACTCGCGCACAAATATCACTGTTTTTTTTTCCAAACAGAGCTTCAGAAAACTCCCTATTTTCTTTTTTTGTTCTTGCGAGATCACAATGCAATAGCGAAGTGCGCGGAAATTCGAGTGGAACCCACACTTTGCGCAATGAGCAGTTATCTGCAAATCTGAAGCAGACTTCAGCGCTTTGTGGTGCTCACGCAAGCTCATATTCAAGCAGTGCGAAGTCTGCCCCTGTTACATAATAAAGGGATTCCTCCTGTGGAGCGATTCGCTTGCGTTACGTAATAAAGGAATACTTTCGCGCGTTTGCACAATTGTAACGCACACAAAGTTTCACCAGTAATGCTATAGAGCCCATTGTCTTATTGAACCACTGCTCTCGTGAATTCTAATGGTGTCCATCAGCTAATCGGACGGCTCAAAGTTGACGCCTAGCATGCGCAAGATTTTGAAGCGTATGTCATCAACTAACCAAACGAAGGCAGATCAAACAGTCTTAAAATTCTTGAGAACTCCAAGGGTGGAACGAATGCAACGCAAGAAACACGATGAAGTGTTTGACTTTCCGGCACCTGGCAGTTTCACTGAAAACTACTGTTCACTGACTAGCTCAACACAATGCTATATGGAAACTATTTTGAGAGGTATGATGATATGTAGATTTTAGTGGCGCAAGGGCCAGGTGTAGCCAAAGAGCGCAATAAAGGATAATTTGGTGTTAGTGCTCACCTATGAGTTACGATAATTTGAAAGATTTAAATTTAGACAACCATATTTTTGTAAACTATTCGAACGCCCTTCGCACAGCAACACGTACGCATGATCGCCACCTATTTTGCAATATTGTTACAAAGAACACTTTCGCTCACTGGTGTATACCCAGAGGTGAAAACCTCATGCAGAAAAACGATGGATAGATAAGCTAGTAGGTACTGCATTGTTTAAAACTATCAGTGCGAATGAAAATAAACTGGAGGGAAAAAGAAGCAAGTGTGGTGTGTACTTTCGCCGTCTACTGTCTTCTCATTTGCGCTGCAAGTTGTCTTCAAGAAAAGTGGCGCAGAAAGTTTCCCGCGATGCGCTTTGTAACAGAGAGCATTGTGGCTATGTCGTGCTACATTGGTGTAAACGCACAGCTGGCGATAAATAGAGAGCTTCCGTTTGTGATCGTCCAACTTCTCGCTCTTCTCCTCACTTCGGCTGATCGCAACAAGTGGAAGCAAAGAAGTTATTGCCTGTCTTGAGGAACTTGTTCGCCTTCATGCCGAACGAGAGAGCTCTCTAAAGCAACCCGCACTATGTGGAGTGCCGAGCGGGCCACAGCATCGACCGCGTTTGACCTTCAAGAGGGCCGTCACAGGCCGCGAACAATTGCATGCCGCATGAATGCGTGGTACCGAGCGTCTCTCTTACCATGGCATTCGGCTGAAGACCTGAATAAGTGTTCAAGAATGGGCAAGTCACCGCGGCTCCCAACTCATTTAAAAGTCAGATGGGACGCCTTATCCTTTTGGGGCACGTTGTTCACCGCGTAAGATCGCTACTACCGCGGAAGGACAGCGGAGCAAGGGGGGCAGGAAAAAAAAGTGAGGAGGAGGGAAATGAGACAAGGAGAGGGTAAGATATTGCATAGCCGGGTATGGAGTCCCACACGCAAAACCATGTATAACACAGTCGTGAATAGAATAGCTATGCAGAGTACAGTGCCGGGACAAAAAGGTGGGGTTGACGAGGAGTGAAAGGAGGAGAGGGAAAGCCTAGCATAGCCGTGTAGGGCTATGCTAGGCTTTTCCTAGCATATACAGATCCGAAAATTCCCGCGTTGTCTTTGAACATAGCCTCCAAACAGATGTTCCAGGTTGTAGTAGTCATTGCGACCTACGCAGCTACCTGCTAGGTTAGATGCGCCGTGCACTAACGGAGCAGAAATTCGCATTTTCAGTGCAGCCCCCGTTCCGTAAACTTGTGGGAGCGGCTGTACAAGGCGTCGCAATGTTTTGATATGAGTGGCACGGACCAGGAGTGCGTGTACATCTCAAACAGCCGGCTTTGGCTGAGAATTTGGTGAATCAGGCCTTCACATCAGTTCTAACACCCGCGTTGGATCCGAAGAATATTTTTGAGACATTGCACACGATAAAGCTACCAATGTCAGTGTGCTATAGGAGAGTAAGAATAATTTAAGCAAAAGGATAAAGAACGCTACACTTACGAAGTATTCGAATTATTTGCTTGGGAACGACTTCGGCGCTGTCACCCTTCACGACTTCGAATGGTACGACCGTTATACACTCATTCGTGTAAGAACGAAGACCTAAAATGTTCCATGCAGTAAACTTCTGCTGTTATAAAGGGAAAATATATGACAGTGAGACTCACAATCTTCCTCATTTCACAGACGTAGTGCGTGTATCGGTGAGTCATTCTTTCGTGAACCATGGCATGAATAACGCATAAGAAAACCTCGAGAAGCGTTTGTTGGGGGGGCTAGTTGGTATGACATATCTTCTTAAAATTTGAACTGCGCTAGAGACGAGAGACCAGAAACGAAGTGGACAGGACGATCGCAGACTAACAACTGGTTTATTGAAATCACATACACTACCCTTATGAAACAATGCGCGTGCGCAGTGACAGTCATGACCACGTGAAAAGAATTGCACCACCCCCCAAAACTCCTATCTACAAACGGAAATCACGCTCTTTCCTGGAAAGATACACAGATGTGTCGCTGACGCACTTATCTGAGTATCAGTAGCGACACATCTGTGTATCTGTCCGGGAAAGAGCGTGATTTCCTTTTGTAGATAGGAGTTTTGGGGGGTGGTGCAATTCTGTCACGTGGTCATGACTGTCACTGCGCACGCGCATTGTTTCATAAGGGTAGTGTACGTGATTTCAATAAACCAGTTGTTAGTCTGCGATCGTCCTGTCCACTTCGTTTCTGGTCTCTCGTCTCTATCGCAGTTCAAATTTTTACGAAATAAGAAAACCTCCAGCGCAAAAAAAAAAAATCACGCCATATCCATGAAGTGAATGATGATGAGTGGGCGAAGCTCGATCGTTTTCATCCATGGCAGAAAGAGAATGTGTGGTCTGGAACGCGCTTATACTTCATGGTCATCAGCGTCATCGTTATCACGTGTAGTGGGTACATTCCATTATACTGCGCCATCGTCATCTTTATCACGTGTAGTGGGTACATTCCACTACACGTGGCTACCTACCTACCTACCTACTACTACTACGACAACTACAGAGGAGGGACAGACCCACACCCTAAGGAACTTCGCCCCTCAAAAAAAAAAAAAAGAAAGCTTAGGCTGGGCAACTGTAATATCTGAGGCTTGGCAACTGTAACGAAAGAAAAATGTTGTACATTGGGTCTGCTAGGCAAGCATTGCTCGTTGGTGCGCCCCAGCCATGTCAGAAGAAGGTGTTAGACCCTAAACGTCGGTGCTTTTTTTCTTGTAAAGTGAAACAACTGTTTATCTCTTACTAACAACCTGTGTTGGTGTACTTCTGTTTCAACCATAAATGGAGAACCCGTTGACCATTTCGCTGTGTTTCAGTATTCCCTGGCAGAAGACCGACGAAATCAAGATATAAGGCTCTCCATTAGACTGCTCGCTGAGGGTCGCATTAACAATACGAAGCAAGGTAGTTGCAAAAGAAGCTTCTCGCACATATTAACAGCCTTGCCTGGTGAAGTGAAAGAACTGTGACTTGAAAGAGAGTACTGAAGAAATAACGAAAAAGGAGACCACAGCAGACAAGACCCTCGAGGAGCAAAACACACTTTGTCCTTTCTTTAAGGGTGTCAAGCAACAACGACATACATCCAATTTTAAATTTCGAAATTTAAATTTTAGTATTTCCCAAGAACCGTTGAGGACTGGAACTGCTTTACTGGTATATGAACCTGCAAAACAACATTGTTTGCCATTTATTGTTTGTTTCTGCTCTGTAATTGATATGTCGTTTGTATTCTTTTTGTATTAACCACCCTGCTTGGACCTTAGAGTCCGCAGTAATGAATAAATGAATAAATGAATGAATATCCGCGAAACAGAGGTGCAGTGAGCGAAGATGCGGTCGCGCTACTGTGAGGCACCGTTTACGTGTGGATTAAGTGATGTGTCGGTCTTCGTTCAAGACAACCGGTGGAATTCACTCTCATTTGCAATACTGTCTGCTAATCTGGGGTACCACTACTCAAACAAATTTTGATAGATTATTAATTTTACAAAAAAGAGCTGTGCGTTGCATCGAAAATCTTAAGCGAAATGACCGCACAGCGCCATCCTTTTCCAAGCTTAATATACTCAGAATAGATCAGTTCTTCAAACTAAGACTTGCCATGCATACACATAGGCAAAGTTTTGCATGACCCCAACTCCTGTCCTCATCATCGTTATCTGATCATTCACAATATCACCTAAGACAAAATCGACTCAGAACGCCTATGTTCCGAACTAAATATGGTACCCAAACACTCGCATATTTAATGCCACATTTTCTAAATAATAATCAAGAAATAGCCAATATGATTCAGGACAACTGTTCGACATACAGCCTCCGGAAAAAAGTTAAAGATTACCTTTTGTCTAGCTCCTAATCCACCCTTTATATCGTGCATTTCCCGTCTCTTGATTTTTTACCTCCTATTTTGTTTGATACTGATTTGTTATACCTCTTATTTTGTTTACACTGTTATATTGTTTTGTAACATTCATCATCATCAGGGCTCGCATAACATTACCATGTCACGCATTATAATTATTAGTATGTACCGAACGTAACTATTTTACTTATTGTGTTTTGATCGCCTGTATGCCTGTGTTTTGACCTTCTTGTTACCTGTATTTGTCGCATGTTCCGCGGCTTTCCGCCCTGAGCAATGTATGTATGGGTGGGGGGGGCCTTTTTCAGGCAGTCGCATCTGCCTTTAGCACCTTCAATCCCAGACAATGACTGTCTGATTATAGTTCAAATTAAAAAAAAAGACGTCAAGGAAGGTGGGTGGCACGTCGAACTACCAGGACGGTGACATGGCTCAGGAAATCGATCAGCGTCTTGGTTTTCGTGAACGTCAAGTCATCGCAAAGCTTGCGTACGTAAAGAGACCGACAGCCAGACAATTGGCTTCACGCACGAAAAGCTACGACGGGCTGTCTACATTCGTATTGATTTGAGTGGGAAGGGGCGAAACCTGCGTGACGTGTTTCGAATTGCTGGCAGGAATGAAAAGACTTGCACCTATGAAACGGTCTTCATGAATAGCGTCGGCTGTTCTTTTGGTGGCTGCACGCAAAGATTTTCTATTTCAGTCGAGAAAATGGTGCACCATCAGAAATACGGAGACCGACGTGGGTAATATTTATGCCAGTGGCATTTGGCTGAAGTCTCGCAACCTCAAATCATTCGATCCATTGAAGTCGTTCTGTCCAAGGGGGGCGCCATATATTTGAAGAATTCAAGGTGGGTAGAGGTGAATGGTTATATCTAATTGACTAATATGGAGTAACACTAGCATGAAATTTATTAAGATTAGCAGGAAGTTACCTGATCAGGCTGAAGTAGTGGCAACTGAAATTGTGCCGACAATATTTTGAATTTGCTTCATCTGCCACGAAGATATGTAGCAACCACTTCTACCGGAAAACGCTACTTCAACCCTACTTGAGGAGAATTTCTCCAAGAGATGAACATGCATTATGCAACGAATCACCATCCACTATTTTATGAAAGTAAGTAGTTCTTGAATTTAAAATATCACCTGCATGCCCTTTTTATCTAGATGGACTTGTTGAGGTCCCGTTCGCTTGCCAATAATCATGTATGGGGTTTTCCGCCCCGAAACCAGGATATGATTATGAGAGGGCTCCAGAAATTTTAACCGTATGGTGTTCTTTAACGTGCGCTGACATCGCGCAGTACACGGGCCCCTAGTATTTCGTCTCCATCGAAATTGAAGAACTGCGGCTGAGGTGTTCGAATGTCAGAAACCACAAAATTAGCATCAGCCCGAACGGTATCAGCTCACAAGACGTACAGAAAATGCGTTGTTACAGACTTACCAATTTTAAAAGCAAAAAATTGCTGTTCATATTTGAAATAGTATTTGCAATACATTTTAATACCATCGTGTCTTGAAAAATAGTCGCGCAGGAGTTCGAAACCAGGTTGCGGATGCCTTATCGCGAAACCCAACAGAGGAACGCCCCCTGAAAATGATAATATCAAAGATTGTCCGTGCGCACGCTAGGCTATTATCATCTCTAATTTGGTAGTTCCGACAATGTAACAATGTGCTGCGAAGTGAGCAATTCAAATACAGTAAGCAGGAGTGCAAACCCTCATTGCTAGCTCAGAACGCCTCTTGTCATTTAAATACTTCCTCCACCGTTTAATGAAGTCCTAAAAAGCCGTAATTGCGTTTCCTACAACCGTTTTTTTTCTAAAAAAAACATTCACAGAAATAAGAAATATAAAGCATTTTGTCTGGCCTGATGTATACCGTGCACAGAAACTACGAGTTGTGTCCTCGTTTAACAAGTCTGTGTAAGCTCACGAAAATCCGGCCCCGTATGTGTAGCACAGCTCAGTTTTCGAAAGTTCACAATGCATGTAAAAGCTTTCCTTCTCCCTGCTTCGTCTAAGCGCCGCTTCCCTACACTTCCAACAGAGCCATCTCCTTGTTTTAGTCAGTGTGGCAACTCGCGGTAATTTCGGCAACGGCGGCCCAGTAGCTCTCTAATTACGCAGCGTTCTTTTCACCGTGAGAACGATCCCGGTAGACCCAGGTGCCTCCATTCGTGACTTGCTTGAGCCAACTGAGCAATTCGCATCCGGTGCTCGGCCTGTCTTTACATCCAGTCGGCGAAAAGCAAAAAAAACTACTCGTGCAGCTGTGCGCGAAACTGCGAGAGCATTCGTTTTTCCAAACTAAGTTATCCGGTTCCCTAGTCGGAGCACTCGCGAGAGCAATCGTCTTTCCTAACTGCACTATCCTATATGTAACACTGCCGCCAGAGAAGTCTTTCATGCATTATAACAAAACAAATTTATGCATACGCATGCTTTCAGTTAATGCTACGGAAGAAGTTTCCGAAAATGCAACCCCAAACGGAAGCTTCCATCAGCCTTCGATTACTCATGAAAATAATACGCCTTGCGTGCTAAGAATAATAACAGGTTTGAACCAGCTATCAATAAATAAATGTACATATACTTATTTATTTACACTGCAGCCAAATTAGGCAATAGCAGCAGTGGTTTTATAGTATACAAAGCATACAACATCCAAATATTTTTCAACAGACATTGTTTCCGGTGTACTTAAACAGAAGTGCACGTTACAGAATCCCAGCTCGACGAAATTTGCGGAACCCTCAACTACGGCGTGCCTCACAATCATATCAATGCGTTGGCACGTAAAACATCGGCAATTATTATGTAATAATAATTGCTGGCCTGACATCGGTTCTCGGTGAATGCCTCAACCGTGCCGTAAAGAAACAAATGACTGTGCGCATAACATTCACTATGTCTATTTATCCTGCGATGCGTACTGCAAGTACAATTGTATTCCTACTACGCTATAATTATACCTTTTGCGAATCATCGAAGGGTCCACTACGCGTCCGTAATGCAACACGCAGCTGCTCTATTTGGGGATGCTTTTGCCTATTATGATGATCAAGTATATCTGAGCAGTTTCATGCAAAGGTGATATGGGTGGGCCTTTAAAACACACATTCGTTGCGCATTTCATGTGTTTTGGAGGCTGTCGCGATTCTTCGCTTCTGCCACGCAATATTGCATGCGTTAAGGAGATTCCTTCCACTACATGGCATTCGTACAGTGTTTTTTTTTCGACGCAGTTTCAAGCAATGGCGTCGCTGTGCTAGAACACCTGCTTGCCACGCAGACAGCCTTGGTTCGATTCTCACTAGAATCTAAGGTTTCTTATTCTATTTATTTTATTTGCATCTTTCTAGATTTTTCGGTCATGGACAAGATGATGATTTTTCGCTCACAAGCAACGACGCCGACGCCGAAGTCGACACCGAAACCGGAATTTCTGCGGAACGAGCTCTTTAACGCCATCGCGTTAGCACAAATTTACTACAACACTGTCGCAGTCATGAATACCACATAATTAAGAAACTTAATGAACACAGGATGCATAAGGTAACATATACGCCACCTAATTTGAGAAGGCAGTCAATGCCGTTTTGTAGTAGTGCGCGGGTGAAATCTGCACTTAAGTTAGTTCAACAATATTTTGCACTTGGCAAAATGGTACATAGCTTTTAGGAAAGATTAAGCGCAGAACAGACACTCACAGTACCGAGATGACACGCATAAATAGGTTATTCTGGGGTTGAAATGGTGCAGGTTAAGATCGAGGTTATTCCTAGTTTGTTTAGGTTTATCTGGCGACAGCTGGTTGCTAGTGAATGATTCAATGAAAATATTATCCGACACTGAATTATTTCAGATGTTCAGGCAGAGTACATGATGGGCGATGCGAAGAAAATATTTCTATTTATTTCGCTATTTTGCTACACACTGTTTACCACCATGAACGTCAAAATGTTAAAGGGGCCCTGCGACACTTTTGGGACCGCCTTATTTAGCACCGGAACGCGTATAGTAATGAATGCCGAGACGAATGCAACTAGAATGATGCAAATTGATGCACGAAAAGTTAAGTTAGGAGTTCTCAAAGTTCCAAACTCGAGCAGACGACGACGAGAAACGTTCCCTTTCGTATTTCACTCTCCCGCTGACGTCAAAGGCCATTCCCAATCACCGTGCGCGTCTCATAAATACCTACCGGAAATGTCACCTCATGGTGGCCTTCACACAGTATCTTGCTACTGCTCTTTTTGACGGCGTCGTTACCATGGTTAGGCGCTAGCAGTGAAGTGCAAGGAGCACACTTTGCGAATTGATGCACTGTTTTCGCTCTCAAGACCAAGCGCCTGTAGCCACAGTTCCCGTCGCTCATTGCTCGCTGGCAGCCGGTGAAACGATACGCCAGCAGGAGTGTTGCCACTGCTCGCGCAACTAGCAACTGCGCATCGAATGTGCACCATACTCCACGCACGCAGGCGATTATCCTCCACCTCCCTCCCCCACCTAGTTGCACAGGACACCTAGTGTTGGTTTCGTTCTTCTGAAAATACGTCATTTAGAAGCAGAAGTTATTTCTTTCTGAGAAAGTATATAAAAGGTTTTTATTGTTTTTAGCATTCACTCGTACGGCCCAGCTACCACCGTATGAATATTGCACGTGACGTGTCACGTCAAGCCAATCAAAAACGAATGGTCTTTGTCGTCACTGTCACATGACATGACGTCACTCCCTGTAACAGAAATAGCCGATGTGTGTCGCCATAGTCCGAAATCAAGGTAGTTTATCCCGTGAATTAAAATTATAACAGCTTTGATTTCGGCGTTGCGACTTGCGCAACGATATCGGTGCATTCCACAGTACCAGAAGAACCGATGAAAAAGACATGCTCAAATTGTGTCGCAGGACCCCTTTAAGCGTGTCGCTTTCCCTCTTTAAGAGAAAATCAATAGATATCTATTTTGTTATGTTTGCACCAAATGATTGGTTTATGCTTCAGACGCGTCACTGCCATTCATTTAACTTATTGAAAACAGCACGACCTGGTTGATCGTACATTAAGTAGGGGTTTAATTATCTGTAATTTTGTAGAGTCCATTGCACGGACCATCATGGTACTAAGATAAACTTCATCAATCGAACTTGTCATAATTTCAGGCAGTTCAGCGCTTCCTATGAAACACCACACCATTGTCTCGTCTCTTCTCGGAAAACAGTCGTGATCCGATCGTTCCACTATTGCCGCGTAAGTAAACGAGCCTGTAGTAATTCTATCAAGGGTTACTCCAACGAAAATGCACTCCTGAAAGTTTCTTCAGAACCACATGCTTGGAAAGTACCACCGCCGTCATTTCCGCTACCGCCGAATAGTCATTCTTAAACGCAGCTCCTATTTGCATGGATATCTTTATAAATGCGCTTTCTCCCCACACTAACACCACAGTAAAAGCAGAGTGATTCAGTGCTTATGGTCACTAAACTGCCGCTTCAGTTTCATATGACGCAAAGCGGCCGCCGCCAGAGGCGCAGATGTGCCTGAGAGGTGACGGGAACGCATGCTTTCGCTGTGGTTATGTCCATGGCAGCCTCGGTGTTCTAGCTTTCTAAACTTCGCGATGATCGCTTTACTTTCAAGCAACTGTTTATAACACAAGACATGCGTAAATGAGTGTATGAGTGCGTCGTAAGACTTGAAATGAGCACCCGGGCGAAAATAGCAGCCGTTCAAAATGTGTAGCTTATTGCGGTGGTTTCAGCCTAAAAGGCACAGAAATTCTGGATTTCAAGCGCCATAATTAATCATCACATGATCATGAAGCATGGTGGACTGGGGGGACTCCAGATCTATTTTCGATGATCTAAGGCCTTCAACCAAATGAAAGCATATGGTCTTTTTTTTCTTTTTTTTCACACCGAACGAAATGCAGCCGCCGTGGCCTGGTGAGCGCCGTTAGTCTCGACGCTTCAATAGGTCCTACTTTTAAATATTTACCTAAAATTAAGTGCTCCGCGCTCGCAACAGCGCCCCAGTGGTGCCACTAATAAAAAGGGGCAGACATCTGGGCTGTTGCATCTGCATTCACCAGTAAGAAATCACGATGTATTCATTGCGCAGAGCGCCGATTGTTCGCCCAGCATGGCTGCTCAATCTTCTGTTAAACTGTGAGCAGTATTTTAAGAGGAGATCAAAAATCATTAATTCAAGGGCTGCCTCTGTAGATAGACGTCGTCTAACGACCAAGAAAATTAAACAGGTGCTCGCCAGCTATAAAGTTTTCTCCAACGAGATACCAATCCTGAAGAAAATTTAGGCCATTGAAATAGGAATCGCAGGTAGCGACGTTGTCCGAGGCCACAATCTGCCTAATGCGTGAACATCGATTCAAAATTGGAATCACTTCTGTCTAGCAATGGTAGGGCCCCCTTTGTTATGTTGCGCTTCTCCTTTGTTACTCGGTAAATCAAACACACCTTTTGGTTGTGCTCTTGTAGAAATAACCGCCCGCCGGCCCGCAAAACGTATTCGGAATCGTCGCTCCAGACCCACACTTCAACTGTCTAAAATAGCGCGGCAGATTCACAGAAAGCCCCACAGCCATAAGCTCGTGTCGCACCGCGCAAGCGTTTCCGCATGCGAACGATGGCGTCTGAGGCCCAGTGGCACCACGTTGCGGCAGCTTTGGCAGCACATGAAGCTGCCCCATAGGTTGACAGCGAAGTTTCAAGACCATAAGGAGCATTGACTAACTCTAGTAATAGCAAGCAACGCTAATAGCACGCAACGCTAATTACCTGACCGCATTGATTATGATAGGCGCAGCAACAGCAAATAAGAAAAAGGCAGTAAGCAAGCTTTATGCCGCCTTCTCGTATCGGGACCTACCTCTTGGAGATTCACAGGAAGAAATACAACCACAAACTCACAACGGTTTATATTCCTGTCTTTGTGATGAGTCAGTTTAATAACGAAAAATCATTTTGAAATCGCCTATGGTATCACTTCTTTAAGAGCCCATTTAAGGAAAACGAAAAGTTATTGCGGATTCAGCGCTTGTCGTCGTTTGTCCGCGTCCCTCTTTCTTTTCTGTCGTCTCTTGTGCAATTGCGTGCGGCCTAACATTATGGAATGGTTGCGCTGCCGCACGTCCGCCGGCGCTATGATCAGTTAGATCAATAGAGTGGAAGCTCTACCACGTGATGTCTCGCAAGGTCATTCATCGCGTCACAATGTCGTTGAGCTGCCGGGGCGCACACGTGGCTGGAGTGACGTCATGCCACGTGTTACGCGGTGGAGAGGCGTGGCAGATGCGCTCGCTCTCCGCCACCGTTGCGGCACCACGTGACTCGGCGAAGGTTTAGCGACTGCTTCGCGGCGCTTGGTCGCTCAGTTTCGCCATTGATGGCATACCACCTATACAGTCTGTTTGTGCGCTTCTGCGCAAGTTACATGCTGATTTCAATCATCCAGTAGATATAACTACATGGCAGGCTGCGAAATCTCAAGAAAAGGCAAGGTTGCTCACTGAAACACCTAGGCAAAAGCAGGCCAAATTAACAGTTATCGAGAGGCAAATATTGCCACCATTGCAAACTACTTTAAGGACCATAAGACCGTCTTCGTCAGTATTCAAATGACACTAAAAACCCAGCATCAAATTTAGAATAAAGCCTAATTTTATTGAAATACTGCGTCATAGTCCTTGCACCACCAAGCCAAACATACATTTCTCTCGAGATAACTAGGTTTACAAGAGTTAAGCCTCAACCATTTTTTATGTACGCTCCCATGTAGTGCACTGGCGCTCCGTCGTTGAATTCGGTGGATATCACTTTAACAGTTTTTAGTGCTCGAAATAAATATTGCACCATTAAGGACGCGGATTTGTTCCAATGCGCTACATCTTTATCCGTCAGCAGAGTCAGGTATTGGGATAGTTGGTTTTGCATGATTTTAACCGCAGTATTTTAATCATTGATCACATCTTTATACGATGCTCTAAAAAGTGACTCCCAGATACGCCATTAGTTAGAACTCTGAAGTGTGCAAAGATACTTTCTTCGTGTTGGGACACATTCAGTTCCGTTAATTTCGCTCAGTTAACGCTTAGATTTGAGATAATATGCCTCACTCAGCGCAAGAAACGCTGCAGCCGGTAAGATTACGCAGATTTGTCCAACGGTAGCAATACGCCGTGCGTCACAGCTCATTTTCCTAATTAGCCAGCGCTCTCGAGGTTTGGAGATATACCCCTTTCGGCGAGGGCGACGCAGTCTGCATGCTGTATGCGGTAGGCAGCCGCCACGGCAGCCGGCTTCCCATCGATTGCGAGTTGCATGAAAAATCTACGCACGCCTGCGTGCCCCCGGCCCCGTCTTAAGTGCTCTCTCATCTACGCATGAAGAAGAATCAGATGTGCACGCATCGTAATGCAAGCGCCGCGTTACTTCACTTGGGGCATTCCTCAATCCGTCTATGAGCCGCTACTGTAAGACAGGTCGGCAAAAATTGTTGAACTCACTCAGACTCACCCAAGAAATGTATCTTGCGCTTTGGACTCACTCGAACTCAGACTCACCCAAATTTTGCTGAGCCGGACTCACGCGGGCTCACACTCAAAAAAATTTTCTTCCACCTGACTCACTCAGACTGGCCAAAATATTACTCACCCGGACTCACTCAGACTGAGACTCACGGCTCGATCTGAGTCTGAGTGAGTCCGAGTGAGTCGACTCATGAGTCCGTTAGCCTATAATTAGCTTTTCCGAGCATGGTGTCAATGCTTTTTAACACCAATATCTCACGTAACTGGAGCTCTTCTTGGCGCCTTTTTGATATGGAACCTTGGAATACGAGATTTGACTGGTTGCAATCCAGTAAGGGCATTTCCCTTGAAAGAGCTGACTCACACGGGATACATTTATCAAGAACTTCCCTGAAAGAGTTGGCCGAGGAGGGGGGGGGGGCAGGTCAAGGCACCACCCACGTAATTCACGCCTCTAATCAATAAAAATTGAAATGGTGTATGAACGATACTGCTTTTTGCAATACGTGGGAGTAGACGTGAGTATAAACGTGAGTCCAGGTAAGATTGATAGTAATGCTGAAGATACGTAGATAGGCACAATAGGTCGGCAGAAAAAAGTGGAACTCACTCAGACTCAATCAAGAAATATATCTTGCGCTTTGGACTCAGACTCACCAAAATTTTGAGCCAGCCTTACTCGAACTCACACACAAGAAAATTTTCTTCAACCAGCCTCACTCGGGCTCACACAAGCCAAAGTATCACTGATCCGGACTCAAACTCAAACTCACGGCTAGATCTGAGTCTGAGTGAGTCCGAGTGAGTCGACTCATGAGTGAGTTTGCCGACCTATGCGGTAAGATAAGGTGCTCTACAGGCGCAGGCACTGCCCCTCTGAGGTATTGGTTTAGAGGACCAATTGCGACTGTCCTTCCGTAGTAACCATAGATTTCCTGTAACAGTTGCAAGCATGGAGATTTCGAATGAATGCCTCTACTGAGATTACGTCCCCAAACTGAAGCGAGACCTCCGACATCTGACTATGGCAACGTTAAGACTTTAGCTCAGAGGAAATAAATGGTAAGGATTCTATCACACATCCTCTAATTTTAAGACGGCCAATTTTTCTGGACAGATGCTGCTCAACGTGTCTGTATGTGTGACCGGTTTCCTTGGAAAGCTTAAAATCTGGGTAGATTTTATTAAATATCGTCTTACCAAAAACTCAACGGAAACGTTGCTTCCCTCGGAAACAGCGATCTCATCCTTCCGTAGACTCCTAAAGGAGATTTTTGCACCACCCGTCATCTCATTATGTCACCTCGCTTGACCGAGTGGAATGGCCTCAAGTTTTTTTTTTTCCTCTGTGAGTGTTTTTTTCCCCTTCAAGCTAAGCTTGTTAGGAGTTGCAGATTTTGCAGTTGTACGTCAAAAACCCGGCGTCGTTATGGTCCGCGACTGCTGACCCAAAAGCTACCGGGTCAAATCCATGCTGCGTCGACCGCATTTCCATTGAGGCAATTCGCTAGACGCCCATGTGCTTAGAATTAGGTGCATGTTAAAAATCTCCAGGCGGTCCAAAGTGCCGGAGGCCTGCACTACGGCGTCTCATATAATCAAATCAGGATTTTAGGACGTCAAACATCGACAATTACTGCTAAATCAATGCAGAATATCTTTTAAACTGCACGGAGGATTTGCAAGAAAGAAGGAAATGAGTTAGGAAGGGAACCTAGACGGTTGGACTTGCCGTGTTGCCAGCGCGTCGTAAAACGCGACTAGCCCTTTGGTTTGGATGCGGTGATTTGGCGATCAGCCTCAGAATGAACGAGAGAGCAGGAACAGTGGCCACGTGAGGATAGCCAAGAAGGTACACGAGAAAGACGGCAATCAGTGTCTTGGCGAAATGAAATCGTTTCACCGCAGACGTTGCCCCATGTGGTTGCAACACGAGTCTGCAGTTTTGATCACTCACCGCCTGCAGTGCAGAAGAGCCGCTCACTATTTGCGCTTCTTGTTTGCTTGTTTTCCGTGTCAAGCATCACATTACCAACGAGCACTCTACCAACGGAGCTACAGCGGCGGCCATCCCCCCGGAGTTGGAAGCTGACCGGACGTGTCCTGTCCTTTCTTTCTTTCTTTCTTTCTTTCTTTCTTTCTTTCTTTCTTTCTTTCTTTCTTTCTTTCTTTCTTTCTTTCTTTCTTTCTTTCTTTCTTTCTTTCTTTCTTTCTTTCTTTCTTTCTTTCTTTCTTTCTTTCTTTCTTTCTTTCTATTACATTGCTTCCACGACCATTTGTTCTACCTTGACATACAGTTGTCTTGTTTCTGAATGTTCCATTTTGAATGCTTTAAATTATATGGAATAAACAATTAAATGCACAAAACGTCTGCCGACCCACTTGATACTGCAACAAATGAGATGTATTTCTTGGCGTACATCACATTAGCGACGGGTTAAATCCTAAACGCCCATTTCCTCTGTTCCATTCTACGCAAGCACTTCATCTTAATTTAAGCCAATGCCCCCTATTAGAATGAGCTTTCTCGTAAACGTAGCTAGATTAAAGAAGAAAAAAAGGAAAGTAGGGCATTTAAAAAAGGATGTGAAAGGGATGTTCAGAGGATTCGGAAGATAATCAGACGACAGAAAAATAGAGGACTGCAAGTGCCAATTTAAGGCGAAAAATGGTACTATCACTGTAACATGACGAAGACGACGTGGAAGGTTCCCCCGAAATTGTGCTACACCACAAAGTAACATGTACGTGTATTAGTTCTTCATTCAGCAAGCTTCTCAGACACTGGTATCCTGAGCTGACCATGCTTCTGCGGCTCCTTTAACCCTTTCAGCCCTGGATTTTTTATTTTTGTCGGAGACATTTTTAGTACATATTTGTCTAATAGTGAGGACCTCAGAAGGCCACAAACAAAAAATTGAGCCAGTGGTGCAAGTATTTATGGATTTACAGACATGACATCAAATTAGGTCATCCTGGCCCTGGGGTCAAGAAATTCCAAAAATGGCTAATTTATTCCTCCTGCTCACTTGAGTAAACAAAATCTGAACCAACTTAGTATTTGACATTGTGGAAGCTCTTAAAACAACTTCAGGACTTCATCCCGAAAACGCCGCCTTCCCGCCTCAGCTTGCCAGCCTCGGCGTCACCCATGACTTCGGTCAAGTTTATTCTTCTTCACGGCTCCAAACTTCGCAAAAATTCCACAACGTTGGTGTCCATCGCAGTGGGGATCATTGAAGAAATACTTCCCCAAGAATTAGCAGATTTGGTTTCGTTTTCGAGGTGCTAGGAGAAATTTTGTGTAGCGTCGTCAATTGACGACACCAGGGCCGAAAGGGTTAATGAAAACACTAAAAGCCCATTCTTAATGTTAGGCGCGCTTGTATGTTTACACGTCAGAGTGATTAAATCTAAAGCCCTCAGCTCAAAGACTGTAGGAGAGATTGGGTGAACGATGCTGGGGCAGCAGCTGGCAGACGTATAATGGCCGGCTTTATAGAAGCGGGTACTCGAGACCGTAGTAGTTTCCACGGAACAATTGGAGATCGACACGATTCTAGAGCACGAAGAAAAATAAATAATTGCTTAGGGTTTTTATTGAGCTTCAGTGCCCACGGACATAATGAAGCTCCATCACACGAGATGGGTGTAAATTGCCTGATTACTCTTTTTTTTTCAGAAGCTAAAACAAAACAGTGATAAATCTTTCTATACATAGAAGAGCTTCCGCAAGCTTTCGCGTTGTGGACTTTCTTGAAATAGCAGTGGAACTGCCGAGGCGGCTTTTCTTGACGCAGCTGATCTTCGAAGAAATAAATGCAAGGAAAACTCACGCCTGAGGTGAATTATTCAAGCGTAACCTTTTTGCAGCTTGCGGCGTCGAAAGAAAGCCAAGTAAACTTTTGTGGGGCGACTTTATTACCACATACGCCAACAGGGGCTGGTATTTCTTTTTATTATTGTGCAACCTCTGAAATTTCTACAGTGTGAACACGTACCATCAGACATTGTATACTATTTCCGTTAATATCCATCGGGCATATAAGCGAAATTAACATAGTAACAGGCATAAACTTTTGTGAGAGTCAACGGCAACGCCGGTGAATATTGGTCTCTAGGAAGAAATTTACAGCAATAGACAGCAACATGAGCGAGTTGGTATTGCTTCATCATGAATTAAAACAGCCTTTGTTTTAGTTCTACAAAAATGTGTAGCACAATAAACCGAGGACAAGAAATGACAGGACTGGCGCCATGATAACAGTCCTGTCATTTCTTTCCCTCGTTTCCTTGTGCCTACAAGCTTTTATCAGACCATGCTCCAACATGCCCAAGAACGCGTTTTAACATATGTTTTCTTGTGTGCTGGAGAAAATTCATGAATAAATAAACAAGCGTACTGGTGGTCTCGCTCAAGAGGTCACTCTTGGCTTTGTTAAATGAGCGCGTAGGAAGGAAAAAAGCATGGTTGATCCCTCCGTCATAGGAATCGGTATAACACGAAAGTGAAACGTGTCCTTACAGAAGTATATGAATGTTTACTGTTCATTGATATAACAAAGCTTGCGCAATGTCTAATTAGTGTTTGACAGTTATAGCACCGTTAACGTGGATGCATCCACGTTGACGCTTGCTGGTACATCTGTATCCCGACGATTAACGTTCATGATCAATGATCAAACAAACTCTTGTGGTCATAGATGCTTGTGGTAGCTGTACAATGGGAGCGGAATCAGAGAAAGGGGTGTGAGAGCCAGAAGAGCGTCGCTGATTGGACGCCGAACTTGGGCTAAGTTCGATTACTCGCGGCGTGTTATAGTTATTGAACACCACTGCCCGACCAGAGGGAAACGCAACGGGCGTCTTGTCTTCCCCGTTGGTCGGCTGCGATGTTTCGCGGGGCGAGCGTAAGTTGGGGGCGCGGAGTTACGGGCCCACTCGGATTAATCGCGCGTCGCAGAGATTTTTTTGGTATGGATGGATGCTATGAGCGAGGCCAACGCTGGGGGTAAGGTCGCCACCTGGCATTGTGTTAATGCGTCGACAAAACGCGCCTAACGGGACGGACGCGTAGAAATGACGCTTTGAAGGAAATTATCGTGGATTTCCCGGTCATAATGCATTACTCCACTTTATCGAAAGCACTGTGAGAGGACAGTGCTAGATATCAAAGGCGCGTTTCTAACGCCTACAGAGTATGTGACCGTGGCGCAGTGGATAGCGCCTCGGCATCTATTATCGCCGACCAAGAGGTCCTAGGTTCGATTTCCGTTGACGAAACTATTTACGTGACGGAAATACGTCATTGAAATCTTGGTGGACCCCGGCATAAAACACTTTTGCGTTAAAAAATTGAGATTTCTTAACTTTTTTTTGTGTGTTTGCAGCAGACTTTAGGATTCTTGCTATTCTTCAATTTCACAGTCATTGGTGGCTGTGCATCACTCGCAAACTGTTGTAGAAACTGCTATAATGTAAGTTTCCAAGAACTAAGTCGGTGGGCCGTCAGCCCACTTGCATCGCTAGAGTAATGTGTGTATAAATGACCCACGCAAAATTATAATGAACAAGCATGTTCTTAATTTTTTGTACAACCATGACATAAAAAAGCTCTGATTGCTCTCCTAAACATTCCACTTAGTCCTCCTTCGAGCATTGCGTCTTGTGAGCAACTGTCTTTCCCGCTGTCTCTCCTTCCCGCAGTGAAAGAAAGCCAACGAGATCCTCTTCGGGCTAATTTCTCTTTTATGTGCCTTCCATACCTTCCTTTATCCCTCCTTTCCTTCATTCTTTCCTACCATCCTAATTTCTTCCCTCCCTCTCTTTCTTTCTCCCACCCTGCTTTCCATCCTCCCTGCCTTCCTCTCTCTTTCCTTTCCTTTTTCCTCTTTTCCTCCTTCTCTTCATTTATTAGCTCCTGCATTCCTTCCTAGCTTACTTCTTAAATCTTTCATCGCGAAAGCACCACGTGGCTACACGCACCACCACTCAATCTGGGCCCAAAATGTGTTTTTTGGAAGAAGTAGTTGTGCTCTATGTTGGTACTTGGCAATCTCTTTGCCGTTGTTTATACGACGCGAACATCGTGTGGGACGCGCCGCCGGAGACCCACTGAAACCATCGTAGACCATTGACTGTTTATCCTTTCCATGATGGCTGCAGAGTGTGTCAATGAACGAAGTTAGGGTCCTCAGAATGACAGGAAGTTGAACTAGATGCAAGGGTTTCGTAATCACAGAAGGTGGTAAGGCGTGGGAATATCGAAATAAAATCACGCCATATCCACAAAGTGAATGATGTTGGAGGAGCTTGCTCGGAGATGGTAACCCGCGAATCCTCCGTACACATCTCCTACCATTATATATAGACGTGACAACGTTGTTATATACACATTACATGCGGCGCTCGGGCCGCGAGCCCCAGCTGCTGTTCGTTGCGAGCCCGCCGCGCTGCTGTGCGGTGTTCATGCGGCCGAGCGGTAACGAAGTTTTCACTGCCTGAGCTCCCAGCGAAGAGAAAATTACACCATCTCCCGCTAAACGGAACCATGTGTAGATGCGAAGCAGCGGGCGCTAACCGCAGCGTTGCGCAGGAGAGAAACCTGGGGAGGCGCAAAGCACACAGTGATGTACCGGTGTTTCCTACTGGAACATGCCAATCGCTGCTAATGGCCAATGAGAGACAGAAGACTCCGACTGGACACAGAGACCCGCAGTCCGCTTTTAGTTAACGCGCACGCTGCGAATCTTTATTAGATGCGAAGCATCTTATGCTCGGGGCTCTGTCCGTCCCTCCCGCGTCCCCCCGTCCCGCGTCCCCCGTCCCGCGTCCCGCGTCAGGCCACCGTCATGAAGTAGGGAAGCACCCATTATGCGAACCAGAACCCTGTAGTAATATGAAGGCCGTCAACCCTAACACAGTCATCAGAGTCATGGCCGAGAGCACAGAGAGGCTGCTTAGCAATGGCTAGGCAGATGGTGTCTGTCGCCCAGGTTGACCCCATTCCTTAATTTTGCTTGTATGTGTTTGGAGGGGGCTTAGTCCGTCCCTCCTTCCCGCGTCCCACACCACCATACCGCATGCGCGTCCCCTCCCCCTTTCTCTCCTCTAGGAATCGTCTACTCTACGGAGCGGCCCCCCGCGTGTGCTCTCCTACGCTCACCCTTTCCTCTACTCTAGGAATCATCTACTCTATGGAGTGGCGCATGCGCGTCCTCTCTCCTCTAGGAATACTCTACTCTACGGAGCGGCTCCGGCGTCCCACATCGCCACAGCGCATGCGCGTCCTCTCCCCCTCTCTCCTCTTGGAATCATCTATTCTACGGAGCGGCTCACGCGTCCCACACCCCCCACAGCGCATGCACGTACCCTCCTACTCTCTCTCCTCTCCTACGATCCCCCCCGTCCTTTCCTCTGGGAATCCTCTACGGAGCGGCGCCAACGACAGGTGGTGTGACAGCTGCTTACTCCGCTGGGGGGCGCCACGGTAGTTCCGCGGTATGAAAATGACGGAGCGCGCGCGCCTCATTCTCTCTCCTGTGCAGCGCCGCGATGAGCGCCCGGACCGCTGCCGTGAAATGAGAGCGGTGACGTTCCTCCCGATCAAGCTAATTATCCTCCCGCTGCTTCGCATCCACACATGGTTCCCTTTAGCGGGAGATGTTTTAAACATAAATCATTTTGTTCAACAACACACAGGAGAAATCTTCCACCGGCACCACCTTGGAGGTCAAGATCCAGTGCCATATATACGGGGTGGCCAGTGAACGGTTGTTCAGCGCGAGCAGTCGGTTTTTACAGCGAAAGCTGTATATGGCTAGGAGAAACGAAAAACCGCTCGGCATCTGTGTCACGAGCGGTCTCCATTGGCTGTGCTATCAGTTACGTCGTTCTGAGCGTCGTACCCAAGCTCGCGCGCCATTGGCGCGCGAGCTTGGGTACAGGTCAAACGCTTGCAGCAACGGCGCGCCGAAGAAGCGGCGTTGCGAGCAGAACAGCGTCTACGTGATGATTGCGGGAGTGCGTTCGCCGGGGCGAACGCCCGCTTTGAGGGAGAGTTTCTCCAGCGGCACTTTGGCTTCGGGTGCGACGTATGTGACCGCCTGTGGTTCGACCACAACCTGGCAACGATAATTGTGGAAGGCTTCAGTGCACCGTCGGGTTGAACCCACTGCTAAACACCGGGGCCGCACATTTCAGCTTCGCTGGTTAACCATTTGTACGGAGTGCTTGGGTGGTGATTTTTTTTTCAACCAAGAAACTCGCTAGCAGACGCTGCCTTCGTCGGCGTCGCGAGGCGATAGAGGGGGGGGAGCGTATTAGAGAGGAGAGAGTGGGGGGGACGCGCATGCGCAGTGGGAGTGTGGACGCCGAGGGGAGGGATGCCTAGAGGAGAGAGGGGGAGTGTAGAAGAGGAGAGAGGGAGGGGACGCGCATGCGCAGTGAGCGGAGAAGTGTACACGCCACCGCCATCGCCGCCGGACAAGGCTCGAGCTTAAGAAGCTTGCCGAACAAGCTCCTAAAAAAGACAAGAGAAGTGAAGATGGACACACGTTAGGGTGCACGCTTTCATCTTTCATGGCGAGGATGGATGGATGGATACAACTTTATTAAACGTCCGGCAAGTTTTAACGCGACCCGGGCTTAGGTCTCCCACGGGGGGAACGTCAAGGCCTTGCCTCAACGCCGCCTCACGGGCTTGCTGGACTGCCCACGTTTGGATGCCGAGGTCTGAGCTGCGCAGAGTGGTGGTCCACCTCGACGACAGGGTCTCCGGAGTAACGGCCATGATTCGGATAATTCTAATACACTCCCACAACATGTGTTTGAGTGTTACTGCTCCTTCCTGGCACATTTTGCACGTTTCGTCCTGATGTTTGTCCGGGTATATACGTTTTAGGTGGAATGGGTTAGGAAAGGTGTTCGTCTGGAGCTGCCTCCAGGCGACGGCCTGCCCTGTTTAGTTTGGGACTTGGCGGTGGGAATATCCTTCTGGAGTTAAGATATGTTTTTGTTATTTCATTATAGCTAGTGAGCCTATCCCGTTCTGTGCGAGGTGTGTTCCCTATTGTGTGAGAGGCGTGACCCTGTTCGGCGCGGCGGGTCATGTATCGCGCCGTCAGGTGAGCCGTCTCGTTCAGATTCAGGAGCGCGTCACCTTCCGTGGTGACGTGAGCGGGAAACGATATGATGGTCGAGCTGGCGCTTTGGGGCCTGCCCGCTTTCGTCAGAATGGCCAGGGCTTCCTTGGAAATTCAACCTTTGGCGTAGTGTTTTACTGCTGTTCGGGAGTCTCTTAGGACGACTTTGCATTCCTGATCTGTCAGGGCCAGTGCGATGAGTACTTCTTCCGCTATTTCCGAGTGTTCCGCGCGTACGCTGCATGCGATTCTGGTTTTGGAGTCTGTGTCGATCCCTACGGCAGTGTATTTATGGCCGTCGGCATATTCGGCAGCGACGACAAAGCGCGCATTCCTCTCCCTGGCGAAAGAACGAAGCAAAGCCTCCGCTCTTGCCTTTCTTCTGCCTCGGTTGTAGTCGGGGTGTACGTTTCGAGGTATATTTGCCACCGTATAATGGTGTCCCTGATTTCGTTGGGAGGTCCCTGAAATCTTTTCCAGAGACGCGTGGGGCCACCGCATGGTGGCGCTCACTTACGGAACACTACGCATTTTGCGTACTATGATGACAAGGAGAAATACTACATCAGACATATCGCCTAAAAGATGCATGTCAGAACGCTCCCATGCGACAATAACAGTCTTTTTCGGAGAATGTTGCATCTAGTCTAGCTGTTGTAACTGGACCACTATATTTCGAATTTTGGGCCGTGAAACGCAATGGTAAAAGCAACCACAAATAATAATATTGTATTTGTACAATATTATTGTGGTAATTGTAGCGAAGCCTTGGAACTGAGAAATGGGTTGCACTCTCGAGCGCCTTCTAGTGGGTCATCTCCAAAAAGGACGCCGCTCGCGCTGAGAGTCCGTGCCTGGCCGTGGCTGTCGCTAACGCATTATCGCTGAGTGCCGGCAAATAAACACCTTAACAATATATACATTGTTCTCTGCTGGGTGCACCCGTTTAAAATGTGCAAAATTAGTTCAACTAACCGGTAAAGAAAATGTAGTGCTACGTGTCTCAAGCCCACATAATCCCGTTATTATAGCTCTTACGTACTCACATGGTTAAAGTGAAAATGTGTGCCTACGAAAACGTTCACTATACTATTCCAATGATTGCATATGTTTCCGTGAAATTATGAAGTATATGACGGTTGTTCTTGTGGAAAGATATCGCAGCTATATAGTAGAGGAGCCAGAATGCTAAGAAAACTTCATTCACATAGTACGATAGTCATTTTAATGTCACATTCGTGAATGAATAATACCATCTTTGCATTTCAATCAATTATTTCTCCTATTTTCCACGGCGCCGATCTGCGACAGAATTTTCCGTGAGAACGAACGCTGACATTCAAGACATTATATGTATCCTCAAAGAGTTCACGGATGAAGAAGATGAGAGGAGAAAACATCTCAGCTCGTTGTCTCAGGAGATGCGACGTATTACTGAAAAATGCGGAGACGCAAATGTAGTGCGTGGATTGGTTCAATAGATGGTCTTGGTTTGCCAGGACCAATGTCGTATCCTGCGTATGTATGACTCTGTGGCAGCCCTGGCGGGCGCAATAGAGTAGCTGAATGGTACGTCATACCTACGTTAAACTGTGCCTTCCTTATGCTACCTGCAATCCCGTCACTGCACCTGAACATTTTGCAACAAACCAGTGCCACATGTCACTCACTACGACAGCGCTTTTTTTTAGTGGAAACTTGTAGTAGCAAGTACAACAAGCAAAAGGCAGAGCTCACTTCAGGGCCAGGGGTTCATGGCAAACAAGCCTGACAAAAGTACGTGCACACGTTCCCCGTTTACTACAGTTGGCACGCTTCGAGATGTAGGTACACACTCAAAAAAGATTTCAATAAATGGGTTTAAAAAAATTGGCAACAAGCAACTTGCAAGACCCACAAAGTGCGCAAGGAGGGCACAAAAATCCCACGCACTCAAAAGATCAAGTTTACATAACATCCTTGACTAATCGTGCAGAAGAGGTAGCCCTCAGGAATCGCAAATGAAGCGCATCTCAGGGCTGTCCAGAGAGCCTGCAAGGTGACCGAGTGTCTCAACCTCTCGCTCCATTGTGGGTGCGCACCGCAGACGACACCACCTGACGGGGGCACTCATCGTCTTCTCAGGACCAAGAAAAAGTTCTTTCTTTGTCTGTTTCGGCAAAATACACAACTGAATGAAGTCAGCAAGCAAATCTTAAATTGATCAGCACAAAATGCATGAGGATGCACTGTTCTGTAAGATTTAAATACACACCACCAAGGGCGAGCGAACGCAGAGAACTTAACAATTAGTAGTATTTTCAGGGTAAGTAATTGCGGAGAAAGAACCGCGTAATTTTGCATGTAAAATTAAGCGCAGCGATGAAAGCTTTCAGAAACATTACGCGAGATTCTGCATAATCCACATTCCAGCACTTATGTGAGCTTGGCGAAATCGTCGCACACTCCTTCGACGGTGTAGCGCCTAATTTTAATGCGCTGTCATTCCAGGCTGCGGATTGCAGGAATATCGGTGCAAGTATATCTGCGCAAGCTCGAGCTCATGTGAGCGTTTGTCTGACGGTACTCACTGCTAATAGCATTCACTGCTGAAAATGGAGAGAGGCAAAGTGTGAGATATTCACGGAAGACGCCAACCCGTTTGTCTTCCAGTGTATTGTCGGTGTTAAAGGTTGTACTGTTCATTTACATATCTACACCGCTACGGCTGGAAAGCGCGTCCTGAGCTGCGTCGTGTGCACTCAATATTTCGTCATTTCGACCAACACATGCTCCACGAGATGTTGTGCAACTTTCATGCTTTGCTGCCGGACCATCCTCCGGCAATCGTCTTTCCGAAGGAGTCAATAACGGCTCGCCATAAACATGGCCACATCTTCGCGGCAAATGGCTCTGTGCCGCCGCGATAAGTGCGCCCAGGCGTTACGCAAAGGCCCGGCAAGACTCGGTCGGCAAACAGTATACGTGACAGCCACGTACGGAGCCTCTTGGCGTCATTTTGCGTGTTTGTGGTGCTTTGGGGTGGCGCAATGAGCCTAAAGGGCTTTTGCATCAGCCGACGTGGGGAGGGTATTGCGCACGAAGGTGCAGCCATGCCTCCGATGACATCTCCTCACATAGACGTTGTTATATTCTGCCGTCTTATAGTGGTTTGCAATGCACTACCAATCCTTTTATTACTGATTTCGGGCTTATAGTGCCTTCCAGGCGTCTGCTTGTTACATTCTTGCCCTTTTGCCGGCGAGAAACGGTGACGCACTACAGCACATAGCGCCAAGACCCAGGTGATGCAACATGACATGACAGTGTCTTTATCAGTATGCGTGCAGCGTATTTGAAGGTCTGTGTATATATGACGGAACGACTACTAGAGAAGGTACATGTAGAGATGCATTTCGCAACACCAGGGTGTTCGAAAGAAACTGTCGTGAAATTACCTAGAGCTTAACAACCTCAAGGCTCATCGCACATACGGTAATTCATGAATATGCGGGCAGTATCTCTGTTGAAACTTTACGGACTTTTTGGTTTCAACCCTCCTTCCATTTTTCTAACAGCAATGCCTCTGGAAAACCTACATGGTGGTCTGGACGTCGACCACCACGGAGGTCTGGAGCTGTGGGAGGCTGCCATGCGCAGCTACCAACCCGCACTTCAGGAGCCTATCCTGAGGTGGTAAAGGAGGTTTACCACAAGATGAATCCCTCAGCATCTCTGTAGCCCTTTTCGCTTAAGATAGGATTAATAAAGTTATTTCTCTGTCTCTTGTCTTCATCGTGTATGACTGTCGTGTTGCTCATCCTCGTCACCACGAGACAATACCTTAACTCATTCGAATATGATATCAAATGATTTGACCTGAATGCACTATTTCATTTGAGTTTAAAGCAGGCTTTCAGGAAATTCTGTTCCTGCCGGTGAATCACTTAGTCACAAGTCCACCCTTACAGCAAAGTCACAGTAGAAACAAAAAAAGAGCTGCGAGAAAAAACCATGGGGCTTGACGCTGTCCCCGGCAACATATTGATCTGTCGTCGGGTTTGTTTAGTACGTTAGCAAAGAAGGCCCGTACGCTGCCTGCAGTGTGGTTGAGCAGCTGTCAGTCAATTACGGGAACAGAATTAGAATAATTACAAAACTGGCGAGATTCTTTCGTTAACGCTCACCGAGTAATAAATTCCTCCTGTCAGAGACTAGCAGTCCAAGAAGGAAAATGAAACACCACTAGAGATCGCTATAGATTTTTTTGTTGTTGTTTTTTTGTTTTTGGAGGGGGGGGGGGGTGTCGATATTCGTGCCGCCACAGAGAAGAATCTGTTGCCGTGCTTTCTTGCCGCAGTGTGGACGAGCGCAGCCCGGTTCCTCACGTGCATTTAGCGAGATGGACGGCTGTTTGTGCAACCCACACTTCCGTAGCAGCTTTGCTTCACGCCATGCGGCAGCCTCGACGCGCCTTCATACTCTTTCGTTTATTACCTTTGGCGACGAGGAATAAAAGGGCAAATGGCGTTGGAAGCAGTGGAATGTCGATCCAATGGTTGCTGAAAGGAAAAGATTGTTTTACGCGGGTGTCGAAAGAACAAAGCAGTGAATGCACTAGAAAACTGGCGGATATGGTAGCGGTGCCGTCGAAGTTTACTGACTGTTTGATTTGTATATTTTAGATGTGAAGCATCTTATGGCGAAGCTTAATCCGGTGGTGGTGGTGGTGGTGGTGGTGGTGTGCCGCGTGCCCACCCTTACTGCGCATGCGCAAACCCTTCAAAAGAAATAAAAATAAAAAAAACCTCCTCTCCCCCTCTCTCTCCTCTAGGCATCCCTCCCCGCGGCAACCACACCCTCATTGCGCATGCGCCTCCCCCTCCTCTCTCCCCTCTTACACTCCCCCCTCGCTCCTCTAGGCATTCCTGCCCGCGGCGTCTACACTCCCACTGCGCATGCGCGTCCCCCCCTCTCTCTCCTCTCCTACGCTCCGCCCTCTCTCCTCTACGCATCCCTGCCCACGGCGTTCACACTCCCCACTGCGTATGCGTGTCACCCCCCTCACTCTCCTCTCCTACGCTCCCCCCCCTCTCTCGCCTCGCGACGCCGACGCGGGCAGCGTCTGCTAGCGAGTTTCTTGGTTGAAAAAACCGACTGCTCGCGCTGCACAACCGTTCACTGGCCACCCCGTATATATGGCAATGGATCTTGACCTCCAAGGTGGTGCCGGTGGGAGATTTCTCCTGTGCGTTGTTGAAGAATAAAAATTCGCAGCGTGCGCGTTAACTAATAGCGGAGTGCGGGTCTTTCTGTCCAGTCGGAGCCTTCTGTCTCTCATTGCCCATTAGCAGCGATTGGCGTGTTCCAGTAGGAAACACTGCTCCATCACTGCCTGCTTTGCGCTTCCCCAGTTTTCTTTCCTGTGCAACGCTGCGATGAGCGCCAGCGTCAACGCCGCCGCCAGTGTAAGCGTTAGCGCCCGCTAATTCACATCTACACATGGTTCCCTTTAGCGGGAGATGGTGTAATTTTTTGCTACCTCCTCGTTAACTCTGAGAATTCAGTTTCAGGGCCCTAAGCCTGCAAACAGTGGGCAGTCGCGGGGGTCGGGGGGGGGGGGGGAGGGTTAACTGCTACCTTTCCCACTAATATTTTAAAGGGGGACTGCCATTCTGCCCATAGCTTTACTTTGCTGTACTTGTCATGTGATTGTTAAAGTGCAGGATTGTCCACGCGTGTCCTTCGACGATAATGGCTGCCGAGTACTACTGATGTTACGTTCCAAATTTCTTCCCACCTTTAGCCCGGATAGCAGGCTACCAATGACAGGAAGTTGTGATAAGAACGTCATATCTTCGTCTTCACTTTTGCATCTGTTGCGGACATCGTTCTCTTTCGGACTCGATCATTGGGTGGGGTAGAGGGGGGGGGGGGGGTTACAACAGGTGTCCTTAACTCAACTCGGTCAACGGGCCCCAGACATGAAATTCAGCCCCTCAATGGCCGATATAGCGGAGAACGTAAAAGTGGGAAGGGAGGTGGGGGGGGGGGGGGCTGCGCCGCAAAAAAAATTTCTTGAACACACTGGCATTCTTGACCGATACCAGAGTATTTAAGTTTTTTTTTTTTTTTTTGAACATCACAGTGTATAATTATGTCACTGTTGACTATTACGTTATCTATTTTGTTGTTTATTATGTGGCTTTTGACTATATGTGGCAGTTGCTCTTCAATGTGTACGGTTGCTCTTCAACATCAATAATGTGCGCAGATATGTGGTTGTTGAATACGCTGTTTTGAAGTCTTATGTCTTAACTGTTAGGCTAAATTGTATATTGTATGTGCTGTGGACTTGTTACGCTTAGAGACTGGGGCCCTACATGCTCTGCATAAGACGCCTCTAAGGGATAAGCAGTAGCCGGAGCCCTATTTGTGCGTCAACATCTCCTTACATCACCTCAATAAAAAAAAAATGATGTCACCTGACTTTGCCATTTCAAAGAACGCCTTCACCATATCTCATATATTATAGGTCATTTCTGCAGCGGATTTTGCGTCAGGATTTGAGAAACATATCGATACCGATCTGCGGAATGTCTAAAATCTGTACGCTGATTCTGGAATATAGTTTTTTTTTTCCAGGTTATGTTTCAGTACATGGTGATCGCATGGGGTGCCTTACGAAAAAAATTTCTAGAGACCAGTCATGTTTACGTAGCTCATACACATACTTATTAAGCATTTTTTTAATGTAGCGAAAACAGTCACGCGCGGCGCGGGCAGGGAAGATAGAAGCCCGCGGGTGGGGTGTTTGAGACCTCCGGCTTCGAACGTTACTTCAGCGACACTAATTGATGCTGCAGCTGTTTCCATCTCGATTCCTTGTCTTTCTTGAGGGAGGAAGGTGTGGGGGCGCATATTATATACCTTCAGCCGCACAGCGATGCCTGATACAGATAGCGTGTGATAGCGTGTAGCCCCGCATAGTTGTGCGCCGACTTCTGGTTCGTTACTCGTCTTTCTGCCTTGCTGTCACGTTCGTTTCTTCCGCAGGGAAGTAAACAGTTTTTTTTTATTTCGCCTTCCCACCCGTCTTTTCTTACTCTCTTTGTTGTGTGTGCGTATCGTGTCCGTATTACTGCACCGGAATCACGAACATTTAAGGTGGACACTCGGGTAAGATATTTTGTAATTTCTACATATCGTGGGAACTTCTGTCATTTTCCGCTAACGTTCGTTTAGTTGCACGAAGGCACGAATGTATAGTGACAGTTTTACTTTTCTTCCAAGCATTTCCGTTCGAGCCCTTACTTGCGGTTTTCTGAATATTCGGAAAACAATGTTTTAAATATAACACTGGAAGGAAATCACCGGTTCTGGTTCAAGTTTAGAGTTACGCTGGATACATATGATATCGGAGAATAAGTTTTACTTAACACACAGGCGAAATAACTGTCAGTATAATTAGTGGAAATAATTGAGCGTGTTGATTGAAACAGCACATAGTTCTCTTGTGAGAAGCTGAAATTGTTGTAGCGCCTGGCGGAGCAGGTCTCAATCCCTCCTTTCTACGTAGCCTCTGAAATGCGCGTCGGCAGCGCGACGAAACACAGTTAACTTAAGAAATGCAGAAGAAAAATCCACGCATCTCCACGAAGTGAATCATGACGAGTGGGCGAAGCTCTGGGTATCGTGTCGGTGAGTAACCATGCGTTACCCGAGCGTTGTCCGATATAATGTAAATTGAGTGACATAAAATGTACATATAAGTGTATAAATGTAAATTTATTTCACCTTCCAGTCACCTCAGGCAATTCAAGGAGGATATGCCTCGAAAGTGAATTCAAGAACCTGCTATGTTACTGGTGGCAAGATACCGTTTCAAAATGGATGAGAACTAACAGACAATGATGCCAAGGAAGGTATAGGGAATGTTATTAGAAGTAACTGTAATGTAAATGTGAAGAAAGAAAAGTGGACGAAAAGATAACTTTTATTGCCTTCCCTGTTTGCCCTACTTGTCCGCAGTATTCGATAAATAATTAAATAAATAAATAAATAAATAAATAAATAAATAAATAAATAAATAAATTGGTCATCGGGACTTTGAATCCAACAGACGCGCAGCGCTTAACTGCGCTTATACTAGTGGTGCGAGAGATCGTAAGCTGAGAGCCTACACGTTTGTCGATAGCATCGCATTACGAACTTGTTAAAGTGGTTGCAGCGAAAAAAGTTAGACTCGCAAACTAAAAATAAAGCACTATGATACTGCTGGGTAACAACTGCTGTTTATTAAAGCCCCCTCCAGAATATACATGTGCGGCTATCCACAGTTAAAAACTGGTGGTCAAAGATAGGAAAGGTTAAACAAGATTAGAAAGAGTGAGACAATTCTCATGAAAGTAGTCAATTTTTCTTTGCGAAAGCGACACTTCATATAGCGTTAGTATCAGCGCTTATTAGAGCGTTGAGTATCAGCGCTCTAATAAGCGCTGATACTAATTCTGGTATCAGCGCTTATTAGAGCGTTGATACTCAACACCAACAAACCCGGTTGCAAACCATTCCAGTGTTAAAGTGGAATACGGTGAGGTCGGTACTATTTCGGAATCACTTCGTTTTGTGCAGCATCCATTGTACGTAATACGGATTGCACTGATGGATCAAGTGAGAGGTATCTACTAGTGCTCAAGTGACCTATTTCATGTTTTTCCCATAAAAACCATGATTGATTGCACATGCATAGGCATCACGCATGTAACGCTGTAATACGGATGTTGACGCAATAGAGCGGTCTAAAACAAATTTTGACCAGTATAAGAAAATTTTGTATTGTTAGCAAGAATGCGATGTTTTGTGCTTGTGGGCTTTATTAGTGCGTCTTCTGATTAGTTTGCAAGAAAAATTAATAGTGCTAAACATTTGTAGGTATACCAGCCATGACCGCATCATCATCAAAGTGGTTCCAACCATTTTATGGTTGGAGCCACGGAAAATTCATACATTTTTTTATAAATATAAAAATTAAATTTTTGACAAATTTTTATTGTAATTTTCTTTCGCGTGAATGGCCATGAGCTCCTTTTTTGTTTTTGTTGCATGGTCGTGTGTGTTATTGGGTTATAAACAGTCCCAGTAGAATGTCTACTCCTCTTTCGTCGTTTTCACTTTTTCTCTCGCTATTTCAGAGGGTTGGTTTCTTGCGTACACAAGTGAAAGAACCGTTTTCACAATTTTTTCGTCTTTTTGCGTCTGCGGTCTTAAATGCTGGCGGTGAAAACTAAAAGAAAACAAGTGTTCACGTCGATCACAGTACAGGGGCCGGATTAACAAAGCTCACTTAGGATCAAATTTTCACGCAAGAGAAATTTCGTCGCGTAAGTCGATTCACGAAGCCAAAAAAACCTCGTAAGAGGCCATGGTTATTACATCGGCCGCTGCGATAAAGCGCGCTGCGAGTGTTCAGGAACATGCCAGTGATGGTGATGCACTTACTATATTTGCTGACGTCAACGAAAAAGGCTCGTAAGTGGATTCACGAAGGAAAAAAAGTTCCGCAGAAATAGCGTGGCTACGAGGAAATGCTAAGAGTGGTCCGGACCACTCTTATGAACAATATTTGCTGTTTAGAACATGCAACGTCTGTGGGGTATTTGGGCACCGTGGCTGATTTTCAGCTAGTTCGCGGCCATGTAAGGCTGCGCGATGATTGCAGGTATATTTTATTTTATTTTGGCGCTTTGAGTTTCGTGCGTTGTTTGCTTTGTACGCAGTGGACAGTATTGACACTTGCACTCGTCCAATAAGCTTGGTGTCGCAGTAATTAAGGAAGCTTATTGGTTGTCCGGAGCCAAAAAATTATGCAAGCAAAGACTCGTGGTTGGATTAAAACCAAAGTACTACGTGAATGGTCGGTGAAGTCGAAAGCGGCGCGCTATTTGGTCAACATTTTTTTGTTATGCTGTTGTGCTGCGTCCCCCTTCCTCCAATGAGAGGTCCAACGTATGATGATGTACGCAGCATTGGTGGAAAGTACCACCAAAGAGGTTCAGAGGACGACATCAGCTGCTCGCTATTGGAAATAAAAATGAACGGAAGATTTCAGTTAGCTGTTATCAAGGCCTATTACGTGGTTCCACAACTTCTCTAGTTGGATTGGCTTTAACTACACGATAGGCACGTTGTCTGAAATGCAGCTGTCGCTATGAACTTTGCACCAATGCAGGGCGGGCTCGTACATTGCAAATCACAGCATATTATACATTTTCACGATTCTGTAAGAAATCCCTAACAAATCCAGCTTTTCGACCTTCACTGTTGAGAAATCGACATGGAACGCTTTTGTATGGGAAGCAGTCAGAAAGAAATGGCTCCAGTAATTTGAAATGACACCGAAAAGTGTGCGAAAGCTTGCGATTCTCGAGTATGTATAAGCAAACTATATTACCGAATTCATGCCTCTTTGACCTTGAGCTGCCATTTAACTTGGCGTGAGCAAATGAATTAACGCTGTTTTCACCCGCTGATATGTATTTTGCTCTAAGAAGCGACAGATTGGCCAGGAAATCAAAGTGTAGCCACGGCGAAATCCGCGCTGCAGGCGCCCGTTGTAGCAGACGACAAATGCTAGCAGACGACGGCTTGGGCGAGAGGCGCATTGTGATTGGTTGGGAAGCAGTATTCTCGACATCAGACCATCTTATGACGTTGCCAAAACACTTCTTTCATGGCGTGGCCCTGTCGTATTCGTCATATCTTCCCCCTCGCACATAAGAGCAATTTTTATCTCGCTATCAAAAACGCCCAAGAGCTTTCTACGAGTTTTCTTAGCGCTTGCTCCTGCTGCGTAGTTCGCCAAAACAACATGGCGTCGTAAACAGTGTATGCGTGTGGGTGCCAATTTTCACAAACGCTTCTCGTTTCACTTCCTTCAGCGTTCGACTGGATGTGTTTCGACTGGACGGTGCGTGTAAGCCGTGTGAAAACCAACGGCAGTGCCTCTCGGTGTACGGTGAGGCGTAGCGAAGCTTGTGCCTCGGTGTGTTTATGAAGCGGCGATGGGCGCCTCTGTATCGACGGCAACTAGCACTCGAGGAGCCTGCAATGTGTGTTCGAGTTTCGGTGACAGTTCGTTTGCTTCGCTTTCCAGTTTATCAGTTGGGTGCAGTGCGGCATTTCGAATTGACAGCGCTTTGGCACGTTACTTGAGTGATCCCGAGTGCGTACGGTGACGTATGAATTACGTGCTGTATTCGGTTATTGCTTGCCCGCTGGTTAGCCCGTGCGCTGCTATTTTCTCGTGAGCAGTCCAGGGTAAGGCAGTGTTTGAAAGTGAAACAATGTGTAGTGAACATTGGTGCTGTGTTGACATTTCCAAGACTCGTGAAGAGGCTGTGCTCGTGTGACAGAAGATTAAAAGACAGCGTTGATGACTGTGTCTTGCCCTGTGAAGTTGCGATGGTGCTTTACGAGAGCTTTAAGGACTTGGCGCTGGACTTCACGTATTATTTTTTAACTCGTTATTTCGGCTTTTTGTGCTCATCGTAGCCCGAACGTCGTAATGTGCCGGATCGAAGTCGCGAGCCGATACATTCTCTTGTAAGTGAGGCTGCTTTGGCAGCACGCCTTGACTGTTCTTCGGTGAAAATTTTGTGTTGTACCTGGCAGCGAGAGCCCGTGAACGTGTCACGCTTGCCTCCCGAAAGAACACACTTTTCACCGGTGCCTTGCCTTGGGTGACGTCGTAGACCAGCGCCTGCTAATTACAGGTTTTCGAGTCCATCAGACACGTCGTTATGCACGGCACTGGAGCCTTGACTACAGCGGCTCATGGCGAGGTCTCACGCTTTACCAGTGGACGGACACGTCTTGCTAGCCTTGCATTTCTACGTCAACGGCAGCTTCCAGTCCACTTGCCTGTTTGCCGCAGAGCGCACTCCATTCCTGATGACACTGACGGCTGCTGATCGTTCTGCCACCGGTGAGTTGAACTTGAGCAGCTGATTTCGTTGCTATTCGCGTAGTACTATAACGTGTGTAAGCTTTTTTCAGCCCAGCAGATGTAATGTTACCCCATATTGAGTTCCAGTATAAAAAATGTACTACTATAACATTATATATATATATATATATATATATAGGCAAATACGTCAGCAATATTTATAGTTTGGTTTAAGCAGGCTTTTATTTGATTATTAAGAGGAGCCTGTCTACCACACTTGTTAGTGCAGAGGGGAATATTTGATGCGAATTTATTTTTTCAGTAGTCATGTAGCACTTTTTCAGGAATTCCCTTGATTTTTCAAAATTAGTTCTATAGAAGATTACCTCTGCGGTGGGACTATACTTTACCAGGACACGTATATTGCTGTATGCAAAGCTGAGTATACTTTTGGCGCAAATCGAACGAGAACACATAACACAATAGAACAGGACGGGTACCGAACTTCCTGTTCTTTTGTGTTATGTGTCCTCGTTCGATTTGCACCAAAAGTATCCTCATTTATGAACCAGCACCAACTAGCTCGAACCAGAATTCTGTATGCAAAGCTTACATGGGGATTCAGTTTGTTCCAAAGTGAATATAGCATATTTGATAGCTTTGACGATAGCTTTGTGTTACTGCCAAATATGCGTTAAAAGCGATTTTGATGCTGGTTTTTGGAACGTATCTTTTTTGGCCTCTTCACAGATTGCAGACTTTCCCAAGGTCCTGGGATACATCGATTGCACGCACTGACAAAACAAGCCTCCTCATGACTTGGAGCACCCGTACAGAACTAGGAAGGACTTGTGCTCCCCAAACGTGCAAGTATTTTGCAATGGTGGGGGTGTCATCGTACAGCAGACCTCGAAGTGGCAGCCTCATCTGGATGGACTGTGCTCTGCCGGGGAGCTTCGAGGGCACAAAACTGCTTCATGGTTGGTTGGTTGCTAGGTTAGTTATTTTTTTAAGTGCAGATGGTGAAGTACTTAATGTGCACACATTGAGAACCCAAATACCGTTGCTAACAGTGGATGCCTGTATACTCACACAGCGATGCCAATTAGACTCTTAAGAAGAAGCAAACTGCAAGATAACTGACAATGCGAAAGTGTGAAGTCTGCAGCTTATGAATATAACTCCATACATGTGAGACTAAAAAGCTTGTGATTTTGAAATAGCACAAATACTTTCATTACTTATAGAGCTCCTGAGCTTGTGACTTGCTCAGTGGTTCAAGTGCTCTGCATGGAAATAGCAAGTGAGTGAAAGTCGCTTGGCTGTTCAAAACTTGTACGGAGAAAGAGCTATATGGCATATTCCACTGGGAGAACAGCAGCACTCAAAAGTACGCTGAAAGTGCTCTCTTCAGAGCTGGCGGGTTTCAGTGGTCGAACAGGAGTGAGAGCACTGTCATCCAGCGATAGAGCGAGAGTGCTTTTGCTGCTCTGAGAGCAGGCAGGAGCAGTATGTAGTGCTTTCGCCTGAAAAGCTGAGTAGGCGCAGTACGACGAGAGCCACGTGACTTTTAAACGTCACATTATCTGTATTTGTTTTAATTTTGCTTTAGCCGGTGAGCGCGGCGGCAAGTGTAGCAACCCTGTGTAGACTGAGATCTCTGATGTTTGACACTACGAAGTGTACACTGCTACGTTTGCTGGATGCGCACAAACACGTAACTATGGCGAACAAGGGACTGAGAGATTTGAGGCGTATTTCGCGGCCCTCCAGTAGAGAGTGCCGGGCCTTCGTATGTTTTGGTCACATGGTATATTTCTGCCCACTCGTCAACCTCTCACCTGCTCTCCAGACTCTTGCCGCATTCCAGTGGCAGATCGAGTGGCCCTGCTCTTAGTGCTTTGGCCTTCACTCCTCACTGCACGACGCCCCTACTTCTGTTCTCTCAAAGAAAGTCGCCAATAGTTCAAGCCTCAGGCCACACAAGGGCAGTAAATGCGCATTTTACCTTACATAGCTTGTCTTTTTTTCAATGTTGTAGCATGTTGTATTTCTGCCTTACATGTTCTCAGCACAATTACATAGTGATGTTTTTATTTCTACAAATCATGTGTGACCCAAGTACACGCTTGTTGATCTCTAAAGGTGACTCTCTGTATGCCTGAAAGCCACGGATGCTCTCCCTGCTGTCTGTGGCTGGCCTAGCTGAGCAGCAGTACAGTGCAGCCGCCACCCGTGCAAGAGAAGTCAGAGAGCGCAGCTTTGGTGTTCTGGGCAGGACACAGCCTATCCGTCCGGCATGGTACTGACATCAATAATAATCATGGTGAGTGTTTGTGGCAGTCGTAAGAGCCCATTAGCATGAATTTGTGGATAATGAGTGTGTTTGTTGCTTACGATTCCTAATGAAGTGCATTTTTTTTAAGTGTACTTCGTTAGGAAAAATTAGCTGCGGGCAACAAGCCCACTTATAATCCACAAATGATTTGTGTTTTCTAGTCTGCAAAATTGCTCCTGCGCACTGCATGATGAGGTGGCTATGTTACATAATTTTGAAGTTAAGAACATTAGCTGTTGTATTGTAGCATAGCGTAACATGAGTAACATAGTAAACTCACTTTTTGGTTGGCTCCTTGCACTTAGTTTGAAGTCGAAATAGAATGTAATTTATTGACTTATATGCCTCACTTTTGGGCAGAAGTGCATTGCCATCAATATGAACATCGTAGTTATGCATTTGTATTGTAAAATAATTTTTTCAGTCTTCATTATTTATGTCTCCGTGATGAGACTTTTTTTCTTCTTTTCTATTGTTTCTTCATACTTGTCATCGGCTCCTAAAATTGAGACAGCTATAGTTCGCGCATGTTTATCAACTTTATACTCTTACACATAAGCACGGTTGTAACAATCATCTGTATTTTTATATGTTCCAACAGTATCATGGGATCAGGTGCCCATGGTCATGTACAGTGTATCTCGAACAGAGCGCAGAAGACCAACCAGTAAACAAAGACTACCAGTGACTGTGTCCCGCTGTTCAAAATGCACGTCAACAAAAAGAATACATTGTGATGGCTGGAGCAGTTTACATTGTATACATTGTATGGTGACAATCTGCACAGCTGCAGTTAAGCTTCTGAGCACTGCATCATTCAGCCGTTAATTTGCGCCTTAGCATTTAAAAGGAATTAAATTCTTTACTTAATGTACCAAATCATGATATTAATGTAAAACACACTGTAGTGGTAGTGCGCAAATTGATGTGAGCTACCTGAAATTTTTAACATGCACGTAAATCAAAGTGCCTGCGTGTCACTGCATTTCACTGCCATGGGAAACAGCAGCCATGGTCGACAACCAAAATTGTTTTTTCATGTTTGGTAGTGGAAAAATTCAGGCCATTGAATCGGGTAATTTTTCACTTGGTCGATATATTCCTTCAGGACGCATTAGTATAGCAAGCACGATTTCATGTGTGTATATGCTCTGGAAAGAACTTCTCCATGGATTATTTAGGTGGACGAGGATTGTCGCTATTCCTATAGTATATCCAACACCAAGCTTTAGCGCCTGTGTAATGTTATCCCGTTGCCTCTCAGTCCTCTTGAACAGTTGACCTCTCTGTTTGTACTCTAATTTTTAACCGTTTCTTATACTGTGTTTGCGGCCATAGGTTTCTTCCCTAATGTAATTGTATACTCTGCCAACTATTTATCACCTATGCAGCTTTCCTCGTATTACTGCTGAAAGTACTCGTTGCATTTGGTGTGTAACTATACCATGCATTTACTTCTCTCTTTTGATGCATCTGTACCATGGTTTGGCCATAAGAGTGCTGCTGGTGTGCTCTAGTCTTGAAGCTGGCGACTTCCAACAAATTTGAAGCTGGAAGTAACAATGTGCTTATTATCATTACTACTATATTCAGATAAGCTGTCAAAGCTCCATGTAAATGTATTTAACATACTGTAAACTGTTCAAGATAAGTTTTTTTATTGCGGTCCTTGATTTATGCACCTGAAACACAATTACATTGTAGTGGCACATTATAGACTGTGATTCTCTAAATTTGTGCTCAGGACATTGCAGCTGAGGCTAGCCGCAAGATAAACATACAGGGCACTGAAGCATCACGTCACATACATTACAAGCAGTCCTTACCCAGCAGTGCACTGAAACTTTTCCAAGCAAAATAAGAGACTACTGTATGGGAACTCTGCAGATGTCCAGACTTTGAAGATGTTGTGAGTAGTGTTTTCAGGAAAAGCAATGGGTCTTGATATGCCAACAGAAGCATTGTTTGCAATCGCCGAGGAGCTTAGTAGCAGCGAATTGTTTTATTTATGTATTGTCCAATATTTGTCTGAGCTGTGCGAATTTTTTCAGTCCATGTCACCTAACATTGCTTGTTATTGTGTGGAGAATGAGCCAAACTATGTAAATGAACTTTCTGTGATCTTGCAGACATGCCCCATATTGTGATACACTGCCCTCGTCTAGCATGGCATTGTGAGGGGCTCTCTCATATTTTGTCGTGGGCTGTCAACCCATGAAGATGTACTATAAAAATTGCATGAGAGTGGGAAGCAACAAACTATGTTGTGTGTGTGTGTGTGTGTGTGCGTGTGTGCGTGCGTGCGTGCGTGTGTGTGTGTGTGTGTGTGTGTGTGTGTGTGTGTGTGTGTGTGTGTGTGTGTGTGTGTGTGTGTGTGTGTGTGTGTGTGTGTGTGTGTGTGTGTGTGTGTGTGTGTGAGTGAATGAATGAATGAATGCTTTTCATTTAGTGTAACATTGATAAGAACTTTGCTGACTTTGTCCTATTTATATTTCTCAAGTATGTTTCCTACTGCGCAAAAATGAATGCAACCTTACACAAAATGCGTGAATTCACAGAAGGTGTTTCATTTTACTACGAACAGTCGTGAGCAAGAAGTTGGGAAATATGGAACAAACCAGCAAAAATAAGTTTATAGCACAGCTCCTCTGTATAACATTTCTTCTACACATTGTGCTTGTCGAATATGTGGATTTCAAGTATTCAGTTTCAACCAGCATAACCAAGCATTCGCCCGTGGCTGTACATATACTTGTATTTATGTGCGTGGTATTTTTGCATATTGGTGTTGCCAATTGCTATTAAGGGCAGAAACGTAGTCAAGCTAAATACGCGGATTTTTGTCTGTACACATGTCATCTGTACTGTAACTGCTGTTGAAAAAAATTAAACTTAGGTATAACATTCCCGTGTAGTCGCGAAGAGAAGAGTAGCCGTCTCTGACTCAAATGAATTTGCCGCAATCTTTTCCCCAGGTTGTTTCGCTTGGGACTCGATAGCCTGCTAGAGTTATTTATAAGCATTGGCAGATGCATTAC